>JAQIWA010001488.1:0-18100 GCA_034693305.1 Eueremaeus valkanovi | reverse complement strand
GAGAATGGCTGGAGAAGGCTAGAGAATGGCTGGAGTAGGCTAGAGAATGGCTGGAGAAGGCTAGAGAATGGCTGGAGAAGGCTAGAGAATGGCTGGAGAAGGCTAGGAAATTCCCTTCAAACAACTCGTTATTTTCAATCCCTATTCCACACAACTTTCAATTTATATCCAAGGGAGGGCTCATTGAGGTTACGAAAGTGGTGATAACATTTAACTGTTCAGCTTGTTTTAAATAAAAGAATTTATATTAAAAAATATCTGAATATTTAATTGCATTATATAATAGATTTCAACTCAAACTGAAGGCCAAAAATATTACAATATTTCGTATGAATTTCCGTATTTTCCAAGTCAGCTCATACTCCAATAAGCAAGGGTGTGTCCTAGATTGAATTGACTTTAATTGAAAATGTTTCGATTTATTTTGAAAGCCTTTTTTAATTTTCTCTGCATATACATTAAGAAACTATAAGACAGTGACCAGGCTCAAAAATCGAACACATCATTCGTATCTACTTAGTTATTTCCTGGTACTTTAGGTTACTCTTGGAAACTTGTACTGTTTAATATTTTGATTCACAGAAAAAAATTTTCTCCCATAAAAACATCACTGTCTCTTTGACCATCCTTGGCCATCCCTAGTTTAGAATAATTTTTTAATGTCTATATTATTCATATTATGGAATATTGACTCAAATATTGATTTAAATATTCATAAAATAATATTTCACTCAATTGAGTAATAAAGTCCTAGACTTATAAAAAAAAAGCCAAACAATTTAAGTTAAATGAGCCGGGCACCTTAATTCAAGAAATTCTTATGTAGTTTTACTGTCCGCTTTGGAACAGGAAAGTTTAAATAAAAGAGCCACCTTATTTAAAAATTTAATTTCCATTTTAATCTTGAATTAAATTGAGTATCGAGAATGAAACTTGGTATTTTTCAAATTATGTTATATATCAAATGTAATACCAATTTATTTATTGGACCATAAATTCCATAAAATAAATATACTGTAGTTAGCTTGCTAGTTTATAGTCTCCTACAAATGAGCTTGTAGGTTTTATATTACATACAAACAAATAACTAGATGACATAATTAGTTTTATTAATCATAATGTCAATTGTTAAACAACCAGGATACTTTGGTATTTATGTAGAACTACATTTCATTTTTTCTTACGTACATATAATATTAATATTGTCCTGGATATATTTCTATTTCGCAATTATTCATCTTTTTATTCCAACTCATTTCAATTCTGCCCGAGCACTCAAGACTGTAAAAGTTCAGATAAAATTCAAAATAAATAAATGTTTTTTCGGTTCAATTCATTTGTGGTCTGAATGCCTAAAAAACATATTTTGATCAAACAATAGGATTATTAATAATCCGGGTCTATATTCAATGTTAAATCAAGTCAAACGCAATACTATTCTAATAACTAAGTTTATTTTTCTAAAAACCTTAATGTAAAGCATGAAAGGGTAAATGTGCTGGACACGATTGCTTTTTGTGAGAACTAAACACCCATTAGTGCACGGTATGTGATATACCAGTGCTCTATCCTATCGAATATTGACTCGAATTCTTGTTTTATACAAAACATTTGCAGACAATAAGAAAAATAATGAATGAGTTTATAATCAAAACAACTATTAATTAATGATAACATAAGACAGAGAATTGGCTTAAGCTTAAGATATTTGGGTTGATTACGAAATTATTTGAGTGCCTTATATTTCAGAGCTGTTTACCATATTTTTTACATAATTCTGATGAGCCTTAAAGGGGTATTAAGTAATGAGAAGATGTTATTTGGATTTGTATTAAATAACCATTTTTTCCTCTGACATAACGTAATAGTCTATCCATTAGTGTCTATACATGTCATTCGCGTATTAATTATACGATATATCGGTTGGACTTAACCTACAATATAATGACATTTAGATCGCATAACAGTTCGTAATATTTGTTTTATTCCTCTTTTTATTTCGTTTGTCTTCTACTGTAATGTTATATCACTTTTCAAACAGTAGTTCAGTTTAATGTCTGGATTACAGCTGAGAAGACCTGAAATCGTATAATAAGTATTTGTTATTTATTTGTCGTTACAGTCGTTAAGACATAAACTAAAAACAATGTTAACTCAATTTATTGCTATTGTATGTAATTATTGTTCAATTCTTTCATTAATCAAATAATATATAAAATTAAAAAAATATTTTATTAATTGTTTGTATTGTTTTGTTTTCACAGCACAGCATAATTTTGCTGCCATTCCTCCACATATCCAGTGCTGACTATGGTCTGGAACATTTTTCAAGGCGTAGACTCAACAAGGATTTGCATAAGTTTCCGGTCAAAAGTCCGGATGATTTGTTCGGTTTCTCAGTCAAAGACTTCAAAAATATAAATCTCAATAATGAGAATGAAATTAAGTTTAAGGAAAATCTGGAGCAAAATGGCATCGATTTGAATGAGCTCTCAAAGTATACGCCGAAGAAAGTGATCCAAAATAAGTTCAGATTTCATCCAATGCCGCAAAAGCCAAATAAAATGATTTTTAGGGACTATTTGACACCGATTTCACCCGAATTGGAGGAAATATATCCAATGAAAGCGATGGACAATACTTACGATGAATACTATATGAGACAACTGATGCCACATATGATGTCAGATGCAGAGCATATGGCTCTACAAGAAGACCAGTTCCACTCAAACAGTCATCCAATGGTTCCGGACTCGAAATTTTTGGATTATTTAGAGATAACTAAAAAGTTTTTTACTGATTTCACGGACAATATGTTTACTATAAAAATATGAAAAAAATTTAAATTCATTTTTAAGTATATATTCAAATGTGTCGTTAAAACCATTTATTTAAATAAATCACAAAATAAAATAACATTGATTATTGACAATACAAAATATGGTGCAATCATTCTCTTAAACATAAACTGGATCAATTGGAAGAGTACACAAACGAGAAACCGGAACCACAACATTAGGAACTGGATTCTGGTTTTACAACTTCTAAACCATTGACGACATACAGAATCTGTGCCTTAATTACGAAAAGATCTGAATTTACACAGAATTCTGAATAAAAATTGTTTAATTTATTCAAAAAAGAATTTATTAAGAGACATTGCTCCTGGTTACTTTCTTGGGTGACCCACATCTTTATTAATGGCCAAACAAATTGATTGAAGTATAGATCAGAAAATAAATATATTTATTTTTATTTTATAAATAGTTTCAAAAAATTAAATAAAATAATAATAAATAGAATTTTATTTTTATTAATGTCTTTAAGAATACATTTTGTATTGAATTGAAATGAAATCAATTCTCAGAGACATTTCGGTAGTTCCGGATTATTGGCGTTTTTCAGCAATGGTTGTAAACAGTTTATATATTTGGCCAGGTAGGCATTGTCTTTTCCCTTCATGAAAGTTAGCGTGGTCTCCTTCATCTCTTTGACGCACTCGGCCGGATTGGAGGTGTGCTTTGCTTTGATCTGGGTCTGTTTCTCATATACTTCGGTAATATCTTTTTTGGCGCACTCTTCAAATTCAATGATCAACTTTTTGATCTCGGCAATCTTGTCGCACCCGGCTATATGGGACGAATACACAGAGCATTTATTATTATCATTAGTATATTATATTTGTATTGAGTTCTGGAAAGTTATATAATTTGAAAATCAGAACAATTCAACTCTGGGTCATTGGTTGGTTGGAGTCGCCCCTAAAGCAGGGGAAAGTGCACTCATTTAGGTGAAAGATGTGCTTGTATGAGCCCGTGCCCACGCGGCCACCGGTGCCTTATCATACGAGTGGTTTGGGTCTTCAGTCTTTTGACGGCGCGAACCCCAGCCCTCCAGCTCTAAGCTTGAGCACTCTGGCCAGTGAGCTACTGATGACCCATACCTTTGGATCTTTACTAAATTTACCGGGTCAAATAAATCTGGTCGCCGGTCTTTACTACCTGTGCGGCTGATTACTAATTGGTTCTATTGATATAATTATAAATAATTTGAAAAAATCAGCACTCACTGCACCGGACGATTTTCCACTGTTCGTCTTTTAAACTGTTCAAAATTGCCATTCCATCTTGCTCAGTCGAATAACTGATCAATGATGCAAATAAGAACAATAGTACCAAAAAAGACATTCTATTTATAAGATTTTCTGAAAATATTAAAATATAATAATTACTAAATTATAAAATTTTATAATTTGTTAACTAATTAGAATTAAAAATATACCCTGATCCTGGTCGAACAGTACTATTGGTCAACCTATAATTGGGGGCAATCTATAATCACTATTCGTAGAGAAAGTGTAGATTTGAATTATATTCCACAACAATTACTCATTTTATTTTTGACTCTACTCAATCGTCAGTTCACCTTGATTAAATAATTTATATGCCCTCCCACCTTTGCCCTATATCTGTCCATCCAACAATCAAGTGTCCTTGGTCCACTATTAGTCAAACAATTCAAAAATTTGATTTCTAATCATGTATTCGAATAGATATTATACACTATTAGTAAAAGCTGTAAATAATTATGAAATGATTAAATACAATCCGGGACTTATCGCTGAAAATTATATTCGGAATAATATCAAAATTCGCCGAATATTTTGCAATCATTGGGTCTAAACTATAAGTGAACCTAAAAGGAAAATACTAAAACAGTAGTTTAAAACTAAATGTGTGCATGCTTAAATAACCACCAGGCTAAAAGTCCAACATTTTTCCATACGTTTAGACTTTTTTTTGCTGAACTTTTGCAGAGATTTATCAGAAAAGCATTTAATATACAGTATATTAGGTTTAAAAACACATAAAAAAATATATTATCCCAAAGAATATCATAACTGGTGGCCAAACAGTCGGCACAACATATTTCATCCCTTTTCTCCTCTAATGTCAGGTCAATTGAGTTCAGGTTTTTTCTCAATTTCGCTTAAAAGCAAAACTTTAGAACTCATTAGCATTTGATAGATAACTAATGCATTTTCATTAACGTTAGATAAAGTCACCTTTGCTAAATTATATAATTTATCTTTAATTTGAATCCTTATCATTCGTTTAATCTCTTATTTGGTCTGAAAAATACAATTAAATGCAATAATTATTGATATAATATCTGAAATAAAAATTTCTTTAAAAACAAAATAATTACAAATAAAATGAATTTTTTTTTCAACAAAAGAATAATTATTTTTTTTAGTTACGATTGGATTCATATAAATAATTGTATACACGATATGAAAAACATTTATTTAATTATTCAAAAACTTTTCCTTTTCTATACATTTTTATACTCAAAAAACTTTTTTATTCATTCTTATCGTTGAAAAGCGAAAGGAAAATAAAAAATAATAATAGAGTTGTCGGAAGTTTGTACTAAACTCTCTTAAACTCCTTCTAAAAGTCTCGATGTATTGATAGAATAAATTTCACGAATTATGCGCATAAACAGAGATGAGGATGAATTTTATATGAATGATGGCCAAGGGCGATTAGCCAGAATATATTTCGAAGTTTATAAATCCAATTTATTTATTCGGGTTACATTTTGACCGCTAATAAATCCTTGTTTACCTTCTTACCTTATCTTCGTTGAACTTGGTCATCTTTAATAATATCAGACTAAATCGATAAAATGCTCCAATAACTAAACTTCCCAGGTTAAATTTGGCAATAAATAACGTGTACTATTTTTGATATTTTTTCAGAACTAGATTCTGTAAAATTAAGCTCTGGTTAGAAATTATAAATAAGTTAATAGAATTGATTCTAAAAGACAGTTCTATCTCTCATATTTCACCAGCCATTCGGCATCTCTGGTGTAATTAAATTTTTTATTTGTTAAGAAAATCAAATAAAAATAAATTATCAATAAATGTCTGACATTTTTCTGTATAAAACTTTTGCATATCATTTGCGAGATCTTTATGTTATGCATAGATTTGAAGCAATTTTTATTCTAATTTATATCTGGATCAGTATAGGACCGCACCTCAAATAATACTATTAAATAATTTTTATTCGCATTGTTTGTTCACGTTTTGTCTATTAATGATTAAATCAATTGTTTTATAAAATATCATTAAAACCCAAAACTTAAAACCAAAAAGTAATCTCAAGTTTAATGGGTTAATAGATTTCATGATACTTGAAATGACCTGCGCTTATCCCCAATTAGTGGACACAATAAGACATTTAAAGTATTGAATAATTTATTAATAATTGTTTCAATTTTTAATAATCAGTTATTATTGATATTAATTATGAATATTATTCAAGAATTCAATTTTCAATAATAATTATTCACTTTTTAAAGTTCAAAAGTACCGTATTTTCCGCAAATAATGGTCAAGAATGAAATTTTCAAATTATAGCTAGGTCTTGTAAACCCTAGAATCGCTACTCTATAGCAAAATTGGCAAGGAGCATGTTAATTTATCTTTATAGAAATATAACAATTGAAATTATGAGCTTGATAATTTAGTTTTAGAAATGAGCATGCTTGATCATAACTTGAATCTTATGGGTGGAAAACATATTCGGCTGAGTTTTTATTTGAATTTTATTATAATTATTATTATTGGAGTTATACTCCTTTTTAAGGCAAAAAATATGATCCAGAAAACAGTGATTATATTTGTGTTAATTAAATAATATTTTGAAATAATATCAATACTGTTAATGAAGTCATGTTTTTCAACAAAAAAAAAACTCTTAAGAAAAGTAAAAATAAAAATGAAATAAAATAAATAAAGTGTTTATTAGTGTTTGAGAGAGAAAATAATAAACGGCGCGAAAGCCAAACAAGTATTATAAAGCAAAAGTGAAAAAAAAGTGAAAAAAGTTCATCGATTATAATATTTGTCCTCATTTTTTGCCCGAAAAGATTGTAATTTTAATTTCAATAAAACTCTTATATTTTTATATATAATATTTCAGACTCTTATCAGTGATTAATGAGATTTTCGTTGTTTTCGTTCGAAAGCATTCTTCAGTAGAAACTGATTATTGTTTTTGGAAAATAAGCGAATATTTTATGCAATAATTCATATAAAGAGAACAGAAATTAACTGAAAAGCTCTTCGAAGACAATATCAAAAAATAAAGATAAAAAATACCGGTATTTAAACGGATGAATCACGAAATGTATTTTAACTAATCATCAAAATTAACACAAATTACAAGTATTTCGCAATTATTTAATGCTTTTGTATTTCTTATTCAAACCATAATATACCCACTATTAGTATATATTTGGTTTTCAACTCTTTTCAGGGATGCCGATGATTAGCATTTCAAAAATGAGATATTTTCAGACTGTAAAATAGTGTGCTTGCTTAAATAAACTTTGGGCTAATAATCATAGATTAAATATTTGGAAAGATTCAAATTAGATGAATATCATTGACCCTTGACCAATATTTTTTCCTCTTAAAATATAGTATCTAGTACAATTAGTAAGATTCAAGAAGCATAATCTGAGCATGGTCATTCTATAAACATGAATTAACCAGTTAAATCTCAAATGAAGTGTATCTGAGTTATATAAAATAATTAAAGACTATATCCTCCGGGTCAATTCTATAAAACTAGTGATTGAATCTTGGTGAGATAGTGAATGAATTTTTTGAAACTTGATTCATTCAATTTTTACAAGTTCAATTTTAAACACTATTAAACATGCTCAATTTTATACAACACTATCAAAAGGGTAAATTATAGGGTAAGGGTAGATTGTACCAATTAAGCTTCTTGGTGTTTTTGCACAGCCTAAATAGCCTGGGTAATATTTTTATAATTTTGTTGAGAATATGATTTTATCTTTTTTTATGAATTTTTTTGTTCGGCATCTCTGCATAGCATTTAAAATATTTAAAATTTATTTCATTTTATTTATTTTCCAATAAGAATAATAATAAGAAGAAAAATGATTCAGAACAGTGACGGCCCTTAAGGATAGATAATATGAATACCGGAAAAAATTATTTAATTTAATTGATTTGAATTAACAGTATTTTATTTTTACATTAAATATTACTCTATTTTTCTTTACGTTTAGTAATTTTTTTTCTCTTTTGAAAATTTTAAATTATATGTCAAATACACAACAGTTTTCTTCATTATTCTTATGAACTTTTTTATCAATTCCTTTGAGATTAATATCAAAATTCAATCTGTTTTTGATTTGAATGATTAGAGAAAACAAAAAATTAAAATAAAATATAATACAGAATAATAAACATAAGAATGAATTACACGAAATGATGAAATATTTAATCATTAAATAAGGTTAGGATTAATACTGACTGACTGTGCGATTGGATTATATTTTCATTACCACAAAAATATTGGTTTTTTCGTTTAGTTTTATACACTTTTGTTAATAAAAAGCAATAAATTTATGAATTTATTAATTAAATCAATAGTTATGAACACGAAATATGGGCGACAACTGATTGACCTGGAAATCAATTGACTCGAAATCAATGCTAATTTATATGAATTAGTATTTAATTTAATCGATTTCAATATTGGTCACCACAAAAATCAAATGGATCAGATATGAGATAGCCAATGTTCCTTTTGCAACTCAATATATGGTGCAATTTTGTGCACATATTCACTGGAATTTGGAAAAAAATAATTAATTTTTTCATATTTTTGTCAAAAAAATTATTTAATCCCTTATCTGATGTCTTGACTGAAAAATTATGATTTTATGCCATATTATTGATTGGTTTTGATTACAAACCATATATTAGTTCTCAATTCAATATTTATTTAAAAACTTACCCTTTTATGGCTGCAGTGTTGCCGATAAAATAAAATAAAATAAGCATGCTTATATCTTGGACAATATTAAATTAATCAAAAATATATAAAAATATTCTTAAAATATATAAATACTAACAATAAAAATATATTGAATAACCAACTGGTTCAATTTGTGATGTAATCCAGCAGATTATTTGCAATTATGATTCAATAGCTAATACATAATTGATTAATAGTTACAGTTTTAATAATAAGCAATGCACTAATAAGCTTGCAGATTTTATTCAATATAATCCATTATAAGGCCAATTAAGCAATCGAGTTCATTGGGCATCCCTGCTTCAAAGTGACCATAAAATAAAATCTAATCTGTCGTAGAGACAGGTCATTAAAATTCAAATAAGAATCGAATCAATGAGAAAAATCAAATAAATGTTTATTTAAATACTCTTTTATTTCAGTCATATATTACCGGAACAAAAAAATTAAGACATTTGACGAAAAACATTATAAGAGTATAGAATCCGTAATTGAATTAAAGCAATTATATAATTAAAATGGATTATAATTCTCACAGGACAGTTTGATAATTTGATAACTTCCCAAATTGCTCTTACTTTCCGGCTCCTAAACAGTGGCGTATTTGAGTTAAGCTCATTTTAATTGACAATAGCTTTTGGCACTAATTTTCATAATGTTTTCTATTGGTTAACATAATTGAGTCAAATCATTGTGTATTGCATTCAGAATTTCAAAATACATATTAAACCTTAAATTCATCGATCAATTAGTTGTAGAATCAATTTTAAGCTGAGCTGTAAGGAAAAGGTAACCTGGCCATAAATGTATTCATGGAATAAATCCGGTTTCGCTAATATTTTTGGTCATTTTTAAAACAATTTTTCAATTTTTCAAACTATATCTCACTCTAAGTGCGATTTTTTTTATTAATTAGCGAAAGCAACTAATTTGCAGCGATTAAAAAGTGTTCATGTACAAAATACAAAAAAAAATATTTATTAAAACCTACATTGATATCAAGTTTTTCTCTTTATATACAGTTTGTGTATAAGCTTTCGCTTTCTTACTCTCTCTGACTCTCCTTTCGTACGATATTCACGACTCGAACGAACGGCTGTTTAATAGCTTTATTAACGATATTTAAGTGCAACCCATAAATGATTTCATTCATTTCGTATTAATTTATTCGTTAAATACTTATCGTTTCATTCAATTCTAAAGATTTAAATATATTTTACTCACTTTTATTCTGTGATCAAAGAGAGTATAATTGAAATAATTTTTTTCATATCAACCATATTTTTAAAATAGAAAGTTTTTGTTTTGTGTTCTCATAAGAGCTTAATATAAATTAATTTCTGGTTTTGTTTTGCTATAAATATAACTCATCTTTAATTATGCTTAAGGTTTGTAATCATTTGTATCTTATTTTTCAGTTTTAATACACATTCAATCAGATTATTAAATAAATGAAATTATTATTATATCAGATGAAAATCAGACAAGATGAACTTTCTAATAAATGATCTGTGTGATTATTATAATCTTGTTCAGTTCATCTACAAATTCAATTAATACTCTTATCGCAGACAAGCGTTGATTAGATAATTATATATTTAATATTATTTTATGCTTTTTATAATTACTCCGATAACTTTTATTATAAAAAAAAGGAGAAAGTTTGTACCCATGTACCATTTATTTTTCAATCCTTTTGTACTACATAATATAAAAATATGCAGAATTATTAATTTGAAAAATTAACCCTTACTTTATTAATGATCGATAAAATATGAGGGAGATATATACTGTGTACCCAATATAGATTCCAATTGACCTGGCTCATTATTATTTTAAGTCTTCATTTTTAATTTACAGTCTTGTTACAAATGTTTATTAAAATTTTGAATCAAAAATGTCATTGTATTTAAAATTATTACAGTTTATAATAAATGAAATAATCAAGATTATTAAAGTTAGCATAACTATCTGAACTTCCAACAGAAATCTATTTCAATTGTGCACTGATTATTTTTAAACTTCATAATTAGTATACAGTTTTCATAATTTTTTTGAATAGACATAAAATTCATTAGAAATTATTTACAATTATTTATAATGAATAGTGAAATATATTTTTCAAATGATATAGATGACTTTGCAAATAAGTCCAAACTTGGTATATTGTTATTCATCTGCATATTAATTTCTCAATTTTTAATGAGTTCACAGTTTTCGCAAATTTTTTTATTGGATTTAATAACAAATGAAATTATTTTTGAAATTGTTTGCAGTTTTTAGTAATCATATCAATCGTTGTCTACTGTGAAGCAGAAGATTATTACAATCTTCGTATAGACCACAGCGACTACAAGGGTCAGGGAAGTGACTATAAGGGCCAGGAAAGTGATTATAAGGCAAGCCCTCAAGTGATTGAGACCGCAGACAGTGGTCGACGCAATGCTTACTACGGATACAGTGCTAGCACTCCATCAGTGGATAGCAAGAGATACCAACGACGACGGGATGACTACGACTCGGACTATGAGCCCAATTATGGCCGCAGTTATGCCCAACCAAGTTATGGCCGACAGAGCAAAGGCCAGAACTACGGCCAAAGCTATGGTGAGGACTACGGCCGACAGGATTACGGCAGACAGGGATACAAACAGGAGGTCCAGAGGTCATACCAGACGCCAATCCACGCGACAAGAAGTGTCGAAATAAAGCCAATCCAGGGGTCCGGCTATGACAGTAAGGATCATATGATAGAAGTGGTCGACGACCAGCCGATTGTTATCCACTTCCGAACGCACGCCAACAGAATCAAAGTGGAACAGACACGTATCCCAGGTCTGCACCTGAATACTGATGCGACCGAAGCGCTAATCTATTTATAACTTTTCCTTTTAATGCATATTAAAGATCATCCGAAAGAAGTAGAGCACCAGAAGTCGGAAGACGAGCCGCACAGAGTCATACATGAGGTTTAGCCGTCTTTTCATTGCCAGTGAATCTCATTTTTCTTATGATTTTTGGTTTTTTTTTGTTTAACAACAGGTTTACAAACCAGTCATACAAGAAGTTCGCGAAATAATTCAGCCGTTCAGACGTGTGGTAAGAATTGCTATGAATTTAAAAGCAAAAGTGTATTCATTACTTAAGGGGTGATCAGGGTTTCAATTAATCTTTGGAAGTAGTTAAATATTGACTATGCTATCGGTTCCTATAGCCTTCCTGGCAGTGTTTGGCCAGTATTTATGAAATTCATTTGAATTTGATTACAGTCTCAATAAATAACTTAAATATTCTTCAAAGAAATGCAAAAAAAAAATAATCCTCTAGTCATGCATATCCTGGTCATAAGTGCAGTCGTTTTTAATATATACCATAAATTAATTTATTGAATGACTGAACCAATAATTGTCGTCCAATTAGTTATTTATTATGTTTAATACCAATCAATAGATTGAGTTCTAATTCAATAATAATTAATAGTTTTGAACAGAAAATCATTTTTATTTGAAATTTGAATAATAGGTACAACAGGTTCAGCCCGTCGTCGAAGAAGTTCAAACGGTTGTCCACAGGGCTGATGGCAGTAGAGCGCAGGCCAATGGTGGCGGTGGCGGTGGAAATGGAGGATATGGCGGAGGCAACGGAGGCTATGGCGGTAATGGTGGCGGAAACGGAGGTTATGGTCAGAAACGGTCGCAAAACTACTCGAAGAGATCCAGCAGTGACTCAAACAAGAAGTATAACAGCCTTAAAGACTACTTACCTCAGGGGTCAGTGCTATCCTATAAAGGAGTACCAGTTTATAGGTCTCTATATAAAGGTCCGGCTCTTCCGCACAATTCAAAGCCATAATTAAATAAATTTTCTTTCCTTTCCTTTCCTATCGTTTCTCACTCTAACTCTGTATTTGTGTTAATAGTGTTTTCCTGATATCAGTCCTAATTGTACTCTAATTTAAAGCCCTTTTTCTATTCAATGTATTTAGTATTCAGTCTTCTGAACGAATATTTAATTTTTTTTTCTTCAGAAAAATAAGTTTTGTTTATTTTGCTGTCAAAACATTTTTCATATGATTTATGTTTAAATTATATAAAAGTTTTTTGAATTTTTCTTTTATTTTTTTTGCGAACAAAACTATTTTTTTTAATTAAATAATATATTCATTTGAATCGCACAACAAAATCGCAGTTTGTTTTGTATTTATTGTTCAACAAAAGAGTTTTTGTTGTCTATAACTTTGATTAACTACTCTTTGTTAAAAAGGAGTATATAATTCTGTTAACTTCCCCTTCAAGAAGAAGGGGAAGGTATGATAAATACAGTACTTTTATGATTAATCTGTCATAGATGCTATCTTATGATATATATTTTTAATGACATTGGTATTCGGAAAACAATATTTTGTATTGTAAATAAAAAGACACTGGTACTACAGTAGTAAAATTATTCATGTAGGAAGTTTATACGAATTCGAATTTCAAGGACGCTCAGTCAAAATAGGTAAAGTAAACCTTGGTGAATATGATTTCTAATTTGAATATTCTTGATACAATTCGGATTAACTCAATTAAAACTATCAAGCAACATTTTAAATAAATTTTATGCATGAGAAATATGAATCAAAATAATTATTTTCAAACTTGTTCTGTTCTAAATTTAAATTTTGTATTTACTTAACAATAACTTCAAAAATAATTTTTGATTTTGAATGAATGAATAGTTTGATTAATTGTTACGTTTTTTTGATTGAATGCCAGAACAAAACCACAATTTTCATACTTAAAGAGCACTTATTGTTAAAAGTGTTTATTCTGTGACGAAAGCTATTTAATGCCAATATTTTTTGCCAATTAGTTATGGAATAAATATATACAAAGTTTTGTCTAAAATTAGAAATTACCTCAACGTATAATAAACAAGATAGAGAACAATGCCAGTCCAATGTGCAAGATCAAAATCTTTAGAATTTCTTCTTCGCTCTAATAAACTAAAAGTTTTCTAAAAGAATATAAATATTTATAAATTTCGTAAATTATTTACAATTATTTAGTTATTAATTATAAATAATTACTGTTTTCACTAAGTTTTCACTCTTTGATGAAAGAGTGGTTCATATCGTGTGAATTGAGTGACTCTATTGAAAACAATCTATTCTTTTGTCTCCAATTATTTTGCAGTAATTATTGTTTTGATAAGAAAAGTGTGTTATTATGATATGGGGGCCGACGGCTCAGTTAGGCTCAAAACAGAGGTAGCAAAGGAAAGTGACAGTTGATATAACCCAGCATTGAAAGTGGAAAAATTCGAAGTCAAATACCAGCGTTGTGTAAGTGAGTGATAATATTAAAATACCCCGGATGTCTTGAAAATATGCTTTCAGCGAGTTTTCGAGCCTTTCCTCTATTTTGGAAAAAAATGTATGGAAAGTACAAATTCTGGTATTCCTTCAGCACCCAGGTCAAAGTATCCAAATAGATGGCCGCCCTTCAGCATCCTTGTCAAATAGGCTTTCCCGGAACACAAGTATTAGACGAATATTTCCACGAGTTATATGTTTTCTAAGAAAATTAATAAAACAAAATTGAATCTAGTTCAAATATGGCTCTAAGATAAGCTCCCAATAGAGCAATCTATCGAACAAACCTATTACTCAAATATAATAGCTAATTTGTGCCACTCTATTTTCAACTACAAAAAATGCTCTCAAAGAACAAGATCATCTGATAAGCAAGAGCTGGTCTTAAAAAATAGCCATTTGACATGTTTTAGAAATTCTATATTTTATAAAGGAGTTGAGATATTTAATAGAATCAATGTCAATTTTAGAACTGAAAAATCTTTTACTAAATTCGTTAACATTTTAAAAAATATATAATTTTTAAGATTTTATAAATACTTATTGTTTTTTATGTTTAATTTCATTGTTATTTAATTTATTGTATTTGTTTTGGACCCTCTCACGGAAGATCAGCATTAGTTGAGTGATCAGGGTCCTTAAATATTAATAAATTCAATTCAATTCAATTCAATAATTTTTGTCGTTTTTATATAAATATATATTATTCAGAAACAGTTTACTTCTATTAAAAGTGTTTCAATGAAATGGGTTTTGATCCAGACAGATTTACTAATCTATCTGAGAATGATTCCACATTCATTTGTGGTATATGCCATGGTGTTCTGGATCAGCCTAAATTCAGTCAATGTTGCGGCCAATTATTTTGCTCGGAATGTATTACCAAATGGCTCAAGAAGAGGAAATCCTGTCCATTTGACCGTGGAGCATTGACTGGAAAAGATCTGTCAGTGCCACCAAGAGCATTTTTAGAACTGCTCAATAATCTGGTCATAACATGCGAATTTTATGAAAGTGGTTGCACCGCGACAACTTGCCTTGGCAATTTATCTGAACATCTTGCTGAATGTAATTTCAACCCGGACAACAAATGCGAGCATTGTGGTAGCCTAAAGACCAAGAACCATACATGTTTGCCCAGCCTGCAAGCCGAATTTAATCAAACTAAAAAGATAATATTAGATATGCAAGCTGATATAGCCTTATTGCGGCAACAAGTGGGTCAACCCCGACCTAGAGTCAGCTCATCCGCTCAACGTGAAGCAGAATTAATAAGCGGGCAAGTTCTGGGGAAAGAGTGGCGCTCCAGGTCTCGCAATGAATGTCAACCTTCTTAATGAATCTGTATATTATGCAAACAGTCAACAGACAAGTGAAGTCATTTGAAGAGTGATCACAAGAGTAACACAATGTTAGAAACGAATAAAAAAGTATTGAATATTACAATATTTTATATAAGTTATGATATAATAGGATGTTATTGAATAAAGGTTTATAAAAATGCACCGGATATCCTAAAAGTCTCTAACAGTTTTCATTCCACAACAATTATTCGTCTGTAGGCTTTTGATGCCAAGAATATAATATTACGTAAAGAAAATAAGTAGTCATTTGTCTTCAATCAGAACAGAAATGATACAAAATATAGCCTGATACAAAAAAAAATAGAATTTAAATAAACTTGCTCAAATTATTTCAATCCTAATTTAACTAATTCATGTGAAAGGTTACTTAATTAACAATAATATATGTAAAAATGAATTGTACTTGCTCAAATAAATTATTCATGCTCATATTTCTAACAATATTTTGTTCTGGCTCTACATTGAAATGTTGGAGTTGTGATTCATCAGTTGATCCGGGATGCGATAAATTTCATTTTAATGAATATAACAAAGTAGTTGTGGAGTGCATTGAACCTGGGGCATATTGTTCGAAAATAAGTGGCCTTTTCTATGCTATGTCTACGCCAGTGCCGACAACTGTTCGAAGCTGCGGATACAAGCATGGTCAAAAACTTACAATGGGATGCGTATCAAAGTTTGGCGTTCTATCGGGTGCTGTAATCGAGTACTGTTCGTGTGATAGCGTTGACGGTTGTAATCACACGAGTCATCTGATTGTCGACTATTTCCCACTTATTATGCCTTTAATTCAATTAATTGTTTCTATTCTTTAATTATTTATTAACTTCTGAATGAATTTATATTTTAATAATGTTTATAAATTAGTAATCATATGATCATGTACAATTTACTTAAAGCTACTAGATAATTAATAAATTAGAAAGAGCGAGAATGGTAGAAAATGTTCCAGATTGTTTTAATAGACCTTGCTTATTTATACATAGAGCTATGGACAAGCCAATGTACTGTCGCTCAGAGATAGGCAATGGGTCTGACGACCGGGGGCTGTAAGATTGAAAAACAGAGAGAAAGGTGACCAGCCTCGGGAAAAATCTCAGGGAGTTACCCAACATGTGCCCCCATTGCCTATCTCTGCTGCCGTTTAAAGTAAAATAATGTTGAACTTTTACGGCTTATGTAAACTAAGTTCCACGTTGATTTTTCAGACGTTCAGCATATTTTTGAAAATGACAATTATCTGACTACTAATTGTTGAAAACAGATTGAAAATCGAATGACCCAGTCAAAAGTTATTCAATTCTAAACGCCAGTACATAGGCTGCCCATGACTGTATGCTCAGATTTTGTTTCTGAGATTATGTTTAATCATATTTTATTTCATATAAATATTTATAATTTTAATCAAAAACTCTAAATGTCATCAAAAGTGTCCAATTATTTCCTGTGTAAAGGATGATCAAGGCATATGACAAAATTTTCATAATAAGAGTCATTTATTTAAAATTTAATCTACGAATATTAATAATTGATCAAAAGACTCAAAGCATTGCTAAATTAATTGGTGTTATACCTCAAATAGCTAATTATCCGATCAATCAATATATACCCTGATCATTTCTGTTAAGAAAATAAGATACTTTTCTAATACAGTATAAACAATCAATGAATAGATTTATTCATTTTTACTGAAGGCTAACACAAGTCACATAAGTAGGTATATATTGAACATTGAACATAAACTGATTGTGCAAGTACATTTAATAGTTTTAACTCAAAAAATGTCTTACTCTAATTCAATTGTACTCGGATTAATTTTGTTCTCTGCCATTGTTGCTACGGTCACATCAATCCGGTGCTGGGAATGTAATTCTGTGACCAACCCTGATTGTAATGATCCTTTCAAGCCGGATAAATTTGAAATGGGTAATTGTGACCAGACAAAAATACCTGGTACATTCTGTAGAAAGAGCAAACAAGAAATTAATGGAGATTATAAAACAATTCGCAGCTGTGGCTATCTTGGTAATGATAAAAATAATTCGGACAAAATTAACATGGCTTGTGTGCAAAAGAACGGACCCCTCCCCGTCCAATACTGCGTGTGCGACAGTGGCGACGGTTGTAATCATACGAGTCGTCTGAATGTCAACTATTTCTTAATATTTATAACTTTTATTCTGATATTTCTTAATACAGTCATGAGAAAAAACGAGGAACATGCTTAAACGCATCTGGAGCCTAAACCCATTGATGAAATTCCATGAAAATTTCTATTCTTGTTAAGAAATTTGGAAAGAACTTTTTCTCCGCGGCGAGTTTTTACTGGTGCAGCACCGGTAGCACTGAACTAACACTCTTTCCAGGGCTAAAACCACCAGGGTTACATAAGATTTTAGCAATTCATACTGATCCTTGCTAAAATTTATCGACTACATGTAACAGGGTTTTTTCTAAAACCATTGCGTTTTTGCACAGGATGACTTTTTATTTGCAAAACGGCAAAATTC
>JAQIWA010001487.1:0-18110 GCA_034693305.1 Eueremaeus valkanovi | reverse complement strand
GACAATATTTTATATCTTAACTGATTTTTACCACTTCCAAATAATATTTAAAAATGTTACATTACAACTGTACTTTTTCTTGTCAGTGCTGCCAGTCTTGTGCTAATCAAGTGTGTACAACACTACTGTATATACACGTGCTTTCACTTCAGCCCTAAGATTGTTATTATTGTATGAATTAATTCATTGTTTATTCAGAACTAAAACATTAGTCAAACGAATGAATGGAAGGAATGAAAGGAATGCGAAAATACGGGACAATTAGTGAACACCAAATCAATAACGTATTTGACTTAACATTACTTGACATCAGATTAACGTAAAGCCGATTCTAATCAAACAAATCTCAATCCAAAGCCAGAATCAACTGATTATCCCTCGAATTACCGCGGATTCGACGACAGCTGGGATTTCACTCAATTCGCAAAAGTCTGTCAAAAGTTCTGTTCAATGAATCAATTGATTTGTCCTTTAATTGAATGAATGTTTTGTTCACTGAATGTCAAAGAATGTCAAAATAGAGATAATCAGAAACGAGGAAAAGGACATCGAATTCGACTTAATAGGCGTCAACTGCTCTCTGGCCAACGCCTTCCGAAGAATACTGATCTCAGAGGTGCCCACAATGGCTATCGAGAAGGTGTTCGTCCAAAACAATACGAGTCTATTTCAGGACGAGTTTCTGGCGCACAGGTTGGGTCTCATTCCCATCAAAGCTGATCCGCGATTCTTCGAGTATAGACAGGAAGGTATTGGACATCGATTTCAATGCTCTTTGATTTCTATTTAATCCGAAATCATTGACCCCTTTAGGGGACAGTAAGGGCACCCCTCAGGACACCATAGTGTTCAACCTTCGGGCCAAATGCACAAAAGTGTCGAATCCCTCTCCAGAGGCAACACTTCCGGAGGAATTGTATGAAAAGCGTCAGATCTATACCCGAGACCTGGAATGGGAACCGATTGGCAATCATTCAGACATTTTCAGCGATAATCCGATAAAACCGGTCGACAACGACATCCTTATAGCAAAGCTAGCGCTCGGACAGGAACTGGACCTTCAGATGCATTGCGTGAAGGGGACGGGCAGGGACCATGCCAAGTTCTCTCCGGTGGCCACCGCTTCGTATCGACTCTTACCTCACATCGAATTACTGTCTGAAGTCGACGGCGAAGACGCGGATCGGCTGCAGAAGTGCTTCTCTGAGGGAGTCATAGATATTGTGGAGAAACCCAATGGAAAACGAGTGGCACAAGTAGTGAACTCACGACTTGATTCCGGCTCTCGTAATGTCTTTCGTTACCCAGAGCTCAAAGAAAGGGTGAAAATGTCGTTAATTAAGGATCACTTCATTTGTGAGTATTGTGTCATTCGATTGAAGAGTCGATCAATTGGTCGGACATTGATCTGAATTACCCTTACTTTTACTGAGCAGTCAGCGTGGAATCGACTGGTGCTCTTCCGGCTCACCAACTCGTGACTGAAGCCATAGAAATACTTATCGGAAAGTGTCGACACTTTTTAGGAGAACTCGAAGAATACCACAAGAAATCGAACTTAAGTTGAATTCAGAAATAATTTATACTTTTGTTACTCATATTTAAAACGATTTCATTAATTATTATTTCAAATAAAAAGTTCACAAATCTATTGATTAGTAATTAAATAAATATATTAAACGTATAATTATATAAGTAATTAAACGAAATATAAAATAATATAAAGTATTGACTGAAGAGTCGAATGCAATGCAAACTATTATTTGGTTTTAATTACAAAGTTTTGTATTTCTGATCGAAGTATAGAATTATATTATATTTGAGTCTTATTTCTCCAATCGTTTCAATCATTCATTGCTTTTAATTGGGTTCACAAATGAGTCAAAGGAAGGCCTCTATAGTCGAAACCATTTTCCAAACAATGCCTATTATTTTGCAGACTCCGGACCAATTTGGCCATAATTTGGATCATAGCAACTAGATCATATTACTATTATTCCAATACTGTATTCTAATGAGACGGACAGTAATCCGGATCAATCTAAACAGCTATACATACAGTACTTCCAATGTTTCACAAGTTTTATATAAATTAACGTTTTTTATGTCATTTCTATTTAAAGGTCTTTTACGTCACATATGTTTTGATGGTTTGTTTGGACTTTAACTCATTGTTTGTTTTGTCGTTCATTTGACTCAATATTAGACAATTATTTCAACAAATTGTTTGAATTAATATTGAGTTTACAATCGAATCAATTATTTAATTATTTTATTTGAATTTTGAGTAAATTATTGGACAATAAAATTGAATATAAGTTGAATTGAATTGAATTGAGTGACAAATGGGTCGTATATTCCTCGAACATATCGGAGGTCTTCGTCTCTTTTCCTGCGCTTCTTGTGATACAGTGCTGACCAATAGACACGAACTGATCAGCACTCGGTTCACGGGCGCCACCGGTCGGGCCTTTCTCTTCAATCGAGTGGTTAACTTGAACTACAGGTAAAGCAAACCTTTCTTTGTCTCTAATCCTTGTCTTTGTCTTCACTTATCTTATTCTTGTAATCAATGTCTGCATTGGTATGGATTCGGACGGACAGTGAGGTTCAGGACAGAGTGATGCTGACGGGAAGGCATATGGTTCGGGACGTGAGCTGCAAGAACTGCGGTCAGACATCCATTAGTTATTGTTGTATTCACTGATTGTGTAATTTGTGATCCTTTGCCCCCAATTGGGTTCAGACACTAAACTCGGTTGGATTTACGAGTTCGCCACTGAAGAGAACCAGCGCTACAAAGAGGGGAAAGTGATTCTGGAGAGGGCTTTGGTCACAGAGAGCGATGGCATGGAAGAACATGTGACCAACGACTGACTGACCGCCTCATCCGTACGAAGTTATTAATCAATTAATGAATTCATTCTTTCATTTCATATCTTTTTTACATAAAATATATATTCATTCAGTCATTGAGTCATTCATTCATTCATTCGATATATAACTGAAAAATAAATTATAAATAAATTGTTTTGAATATTATTTTCAAATAAAGGAATCGTTTGACCGAATACTTAAAAATTGAGTCCGATTTTGAATATACGCTAAAAATCTCAAACCGACAGTCAGTCCTCTATTAGTCGAAAAAAAATTCTTCATTAAAATCTGTGATATGACAGTGCAGTCAAACAATACAATTAACTACAAAATTATTAATCAATTTTTCAGATTTATGTTCGACTAATGATTTTACACAAAATTATTATTCATTTTCTACTGTTTTTACGATTAGTTTGATTTGAAATCAATTTTTGTATAAATATATATAAATCGATGTCTAATAAGTTGATAAAAAACAGCAAATAATAAGTCGTAAGAATTACTCGACATTTGAATAATTTTTTATTAGAAAATATTGTATTATTGTGTGAACTCTTTGCCGATAATAATGACAATAATATTATTAATCAATACTTATTATAATTATTGCTTACCTTTTGATTAATAGTAAAAAATTTGATTTTAACGATGAATTTATTTACAAAAAGAATACAAACGGACTGTTCATCAAAGTGTTGAATAAATGTATTTTTAATTAAATGAATGTTAATATAACATAATATTGTAGTCATATATATATTAAATGTAGTTAAAGACAATTTATTCAATAATATTGATATCAATATAATTATTGCATTATTTATATTAAATACTAAAATACTATTACTATTGCATTGAATGTTCAAAAAACATAAATATATTAATATTATTATACCATTCATTGAAATACGAGTGCAATGACTAGACATTGAAAAATATTTGAAAAACAGATATAAAATACAATTATTTATGTTTTAAGAAAAGTAATCGAAATTTCCTTTTTCTGTATAAGTTATGCCAATTATAGTTAATAAAAGTATTTGTCTATAAAAATGTGTTGAGTCAGTCGTAGGAACGGATTCTGATATTCATATAAATTAGTTTTGATATAAAGATAGTCTTACGTAAAGTCACATCATTTGAGTCTTCGATAAATCGCTTGAAAATACATTAAGTGTTTGAAAAAGAGTTAAAAATTGATAGAAAAAAAGCACTAATAAAACGATAAGAGAAGTGAAATAAAACTAAATTAAAGTTCTTTTGGCACAAAAATAATAAAAACGATAGAAAAAAGAGAGAATTCAAGACGTTTTGAGATAAGGCACACAAAAACATAGAAAAATTAATTAAAAACTAAGTCTTTTATGGCATATAAATAATTAATTAATGAAAATATAATATAAAGGCTTACTATAAATGTCGTATAAATCGTAGTTATAGTCAGCCTTACATCAAAATTATCTGTTAATTGTGTTAATCGATTAGTTCTTCTGTTTTATACATAAGTTTTGCTTAAATTAGTTATTGATTTAGAGATTATTTGATTGATTCGATTGTTATATAATTATAATATAATTATTACTTAATTCAAAAATGATATAAATATTCGCTAATTGTCTTCGGATTACACAATAAATGTTAGTAAAAAATAATTATATATTTGACTTAAAAGTATATTCGAGTAGAAAATTATTATTACATTTAAAATCACTTTTGTTTTGCTTTGTTTTACTCTTTTCTTACGATTTGTTTTCAAAATATCAGATATTTTTGAATATAATATAAATAAAATGCAATTCAGGACTGATTCTGAATCTCGTCGTTCACATCGTTTTGCAACTTTCCGATCACGTGTTTAACCCATCCCTTGGAGTTGGGTTTCGGCGAACCCTTAGGCGATGACTTTGAGAGCGATTGCTCACCGATAGACTCGTCATTGTCGCTGGTATTGTCCTTACAGTGACACCACTTCTCCAACTCTTGCATTCGTTCTCTAATGCTTTTGATGCCATCGAAGTCACAGACATTCAGGTCTTTATGAAAGCGTGAGTTCTCTTCCAGAACTCTGAGTCTCTCAATGATAGCGCCCTTCACTCGCTTAGCACTCATTAGGTTTAGGTTAAGGTTAACGCACTTTAACTGTTCTATTGATTTATAAATGCTATGCTTTTTATCGATGTTTAGGCCAGAGATTGGACTCAACTGATTGTTGACATTGCCGTCCGTCTCGTTCTCATTGTCTTCATTATCGTTGTCCTCATTGTCGTCGATGTAGTGCTCGATCGGATGGCCTGACAGGTCTGAGTCCGGGTCCAAGTGCTCGCTATAGAATCCGGATTCTCCGAACATCTCTTCGGCCAAAACACTTTCGATCGCTTCGAAGGTTCGCTCATAAAAGCTGTCCAGAGATGAGTCACTCGTATCAGACGGCGAGTCGTCGTTCAAAGAGTTGCCGTTTGTGTCGTTCGAATCGATTTTGTCGTTTTCACTGGACATCGAAATATTGGAGGCGTCCGACACTATACTGTCTGGCCTTTTCATGGAGTTATGCTTTTGAAGACCGCACCTGTGTTTGGGTCGGACTCTATAGCCGTCGTCGTCGTTGTAAGCGGCCATTCGCGCGGCGGCCGCAGAATTGGTTGTCGGCACTGATATGCGAGCGAAGACAGGACTAGGAATTTCGGCCAACGCTTTGCTGGCCGTTATGTCGGTTTCGATTTTAGTCGAGTTTTTTAGTTTATTTTTAATTATATTAGAGTAGGCTTTGGCTAATGTGTGTACAAATCGCGCAGTTATCAACTTCGGACTCATTTCGTTCACTCTATTATTACTTCTGTTCCGTTGCACTGCCGGTGACTCACATCTGTCGCCGCTCTCAACAGAAACGACTGACGAGTTATCACCGCATTGGTCGGAATTAGTGGGTGAGCGGCGCAGGGATACTAATTTAGAGCTAACATTATATATCACTGATTTGATATACTTAGAAGCGCTGTGTTTGTAGATCTTGTGCTCCGGATGGAGGACTGGATGGTCTGACATGTTCTCCAAACTAATTGCAGGCGAATTGTCTGAACACTTGAGAATGTCGTCCTGACTGGCACTGGCTTCCAGGCCTTCGTTGTGACCATCGATGTCGATATATGTCTCAATACCGGCTTCGATAAAGTCTTCACTCAATGGTTGATCGGCTGCTATAGTGAATGGTCTTTGTTCTGCCTGTCCTCCAAGCCGTGACCGATTGGATGGCGTCGTTTGGCACTCGTCTTCATTTATCTCTCCGAACGACGTCTCGAAACTCCTGGGAAGAGATCCTCCCTTTTTGCCAGAGGTGGCGAAATGCTGTTCCTGTCTCTTGAGCCAAATGGCCGGCGCTGTCGGACTCATCTCATCCAAACTACTACTGGTCGGCAGTTGTGAAGACGAAGAAGAATTCGATAGATTCAGAGTATTTGGTCTCTGAGTGAATCGTTTATTGGGCGAAGTGGGCGGGAGGTCAGGGGTCAGCGAATGGCGTAATGAAAGTGTGTGCTGTAGTATAGCCTTTGTTCGACTCATACCCGTAAACGATTGGACGCGCCGTACGATAGGACTGGAAAGGCCTGAGACGTGATTCGTATAACTGAAGAGCGCATTGACCGGCAGAACAACGTATTTGGAGTCCTCTGATTGCGAGGACGAGGCCATAGAGAGCTCACTGGAGCCGGAAGAGAGTGGAGTACTGGTCCGGTTGTATAGAGTGCTCGAACTGTTGGACATCTTATAATTGGCTGATTTGTTGTCTTCATTCAAATCCAAGTGATTGTGATTACCATTGGATGTGATATAAAACGTAACGTATTCTGAGTTCGAATCGTTTGGCACTTCACTCAACTCCTGGTGTCCTAACCGTAATGTACGCGGAGGTGGTCTCAGCTCCAGTATGTTATTTGAAAAGTCAATTTGATTGAGCGAATGATTCACTCCTTTCCCTTCAGTTATAGTCTGAGCCGATCCTTCACTTCGATCAACAGCTTTAGGTGGAGTTCCAGTGCCTGTAAGGCCTGTTATCTGAGCGCTGGCACTGGTTTCGAACTTTTCACCCGAACTATCACTTTGAGAAGTGCTTATATCCATCGGCCCCAGACTCGAACGCCTCTCGTTCTGTTCGTCAGGTTTGCGGTCAGTATCCGTGCGCGCAGTCTCGTCATGACTAGAACTCCTGGATCTGCGCCAACCGTTGTGGCCGTCCATGTAATGCATTTTCTTCAATGACTTTCGAAGTTTGAATCCTTTGCTTAGGTTTTGATTCACTATTGACTCTGATTTCCTCCTGTTCTCCTGTTTCCTCCTTTCCAGATACTCGGGTGCGCTCAACGTTCTCTTGCTGTTCGCATGACTCTTATCCCCGTCTGTGCTGACTGTCTGTCCCAACTGCATAACGATCTGTTTGGCGTGCGATGGGATCACAACGTTATAGTTCTCGAGAATCACTCTCTTCAATAGTAGACACCATTCCCTCTTCTGGTCCAAATTTCGCGCCTGAAATGTGTACTGAGCTCTGGGTTGATCGAACGGAATGGCATGATAGCACAGGGGTTCGCCCTGAATGCTCTCTATCAGCATTAGGTTTGAGCACTAAATCCAACAAAAATTTAAATAAAATATTCATTAGTCGAACACAACTGTTGTCTCATTCACTCAGTTATTAACTCAATATAAGAGCTCTTATTAACCCAGAGATGTTCAATACGAGTGTTAATATCCCGTATATATTCGCCATCAGGTTTCAAAGTAAAGTACTCTAACATTAAGGGCAGGACTTTTTGAAACATTTGATCATTGCTTCCGAGTTTGTAATTGATATACAGATCTGTATTCGTGTATTTGGCCGACGGAAGCGCCGTTTGTGCCCACCTCTGGGTTAATACAGTATAAGGATTCGATTTATACATTGGATGCCATTCTATACATGAATGCTATAAACAATTCACATCCATTAGTGGGGCTCTTAAGCGAGTCTGACCTGTATTGTCAGCACAACTACTATCAGACGAAACAATTAATATCCGAATTCTCTTACGAACAGAATTTGCCTTCAATTATGACCGTAAGTGAAGAGCGAAATAAACTATAAAATCTGACCTCAACTCAAGTGATTATAAATATGGCTCTAAATTGTCGTTCATCTCATTCAACGATCTTTTGCTTAAAATAATTTTCTTTAATAATTGGCTCAAAAGAAATACACAGTTAATAGCATTTATACTCTACTGTAGTATACATTCAGAGCATTAAAACATTAAATATTCTCTAAATAATTGATAATCTATTCTAATGAGTAGAGAAGAAAACAAATTGAGTAAAAAGGGTTGACTTCATTAAATAAGACATAAATCATGTTTTGAAACATTGGTCTCGACTTTGAAATAATGGCAAAGAATTAAAATTAGGCCAAAATATAATTTGATAGAAAAATAAATAAATCGATAAAATTTTGGTTTTAGGAAAGTGTCAGTCAATATACGAGCTGTGCCCGAATCGGGACATTAGGATCATTTGTCTATCAGCACCTGTAGTGCAAAAACTGAAAAAAATTGAATGTGTGCTCATCACAGATGAACTCAATTACAATCAATTATTAGGGCATTAAAATCGATTCAAAAATATTTATTAAATAAAAAATTATCTCAAGTTTTCAAAAGGAGTGCACATATCAGAGGCTGTGAGCGATGTATAGGTAGGCATACAGTATAATGAAAACGTCTGACTCGTTAGACAAGCGTTTTATACACTAATTATGAATATTAACTCTGAAGTCAAACAACAAAAGTTATTTCCATTGTTTTGTTGCTAATGAATGAGCCGTTCATTTGTTTGCGGCTAATGATTGCATTCAGTTTAAAATTGCGTCCAATTTATTAAATAAGTATTCAATTGAACCAACGCTTGGTTTGAATTAAACTTGAAATTCATTACAAATATATTTAATTCAAACTAATGGCGACATTAAGTAAATAATGGGTTTTCGCAATCATAATGAGAATTAGAATTAAAAACAATACCAGAGCTGAGAGAACGGACATAAAAATAGTATAATAATTATGAAAATTATATAAACTGTGTTAAGAATATTGAAAGCCTAACCGAGCGGTTAAAGCGCTTCAGGAATGTTAATGAATTGCATTGAAACGCATTTTATCGAAACTGAACTCAATTTGCTATAAAAATGGGAACACTTTTTGAGTTAAAGGCTGAGAGACGACACAAACATGTCTTTAGAGTTAATTTAGTGAAGAGTAAAAACATATAATTATGTGATTATGATACTAGTGCTCCAGAAGAGGCACAAGAGTTGCACCAGTGGTACACAACAAGTGCTGCAATGACTTACGAGAATGTGAGTCTTGAAGCTGAGGGCGCCGTCGTCTTTCTTCTTGGTTATCAGCAGCATTCGGTCGAATAGGAATAGGTGTCGGAACCCTTTGGCGCCGAACATACGGAACGAGCCCTCGCATTGAAGGTCGCCATAAGTGGTCAGATCCTGACCCTAATTGCCAGACGAGTAGAGAGTTTAGAGAATTGAAACAAATGTTAGAATCGATTCACAAAACAAATAATTAATGAGTTTTTGTTCAATAATGGAATTCAATTGTATTTCCAATCGTTTGAGTGAATGCCTAATCAGTAATCAGTAATCACTAGTAATAATGACTTACTTCCCAGTTGTATAGCAAGCTCTGGATCTCCTGAACCCTGACTGCATGCTCGTGCTTGCGCTTCATGTCGTTGATATGAATGGCAATGTTGGTCATCACTGATAAGGCGTTCTTTATGTCCATATAATCGTTGGTCTCTTTATCCGTGTATTTAACGATATTCTGACCAATCATTTGAGAAATCATTTTATATTAAATTCAATCAATTCAATGAGAAAAAGGTTCTAATCTGGAAATGTTTGTGTTCGGGAACGGGTGGGTCAATGGCATACCTGGAGAAGTAGATGATATTTCAGTATTCTCTGAACCGGCTTCAGTAGATATGATCCCAATGGAAGACTATGTTTGAGGGAGAGCTGCCTTTCCTTAAATAATTCAGCCCTATCTGAGTTTCGCATCATTTCTGTTAATAAGGACACAGTTCTGGTGCAGAGAAAAAACGGTTCAATTATTTGCGCGAAAATTCTATTTTTAATCAGTTTTTAAGAGATTTAGATTAAAAATAAAGTCAGAAATAAAACAAAAATAAAAGAATATATGATATGAATACAAACCGGGGATAGTTTGTACAGTAATGGGTATATATGTCGAATCCGGAGTTGTTCTGAATAAAGCATTTGGCGATCGACACAGCGTTTAGACCGCATTCTTCTAATTGACTGAAAAAATTCGCGTTAAACACATAGATGTCCTCTATATTACTGAACAGATTCAGTATGTCTTCTCTGTTGATCTTCGACTCATCGAATGCCTTCATGTGTTGTAAATAACCCTTTAATACAGATATTGGTTATCATTATTAAGACTGCAATTGATTTATAGTTTTGTTAATTACAAACTAATCACTCATTTATTTATTTTAGTCAAAATGAAAAATGATTTGTCAGTCAATTATTGAGTAAATTCTCCGAAACTTTCGTTTGATTGTCATTAACGAAATTATTCTTCAATATTAATGAGAACATTGAAAGCATGAATGCTATCGTTGCAAACCATAGAAAAATAGCTCAACTTATTTATGTATGCAATCAAATCAGAACTAATTTCAATGATTATTATTTTGATTATAATTTTTCTCTTTTCATAATTACAGATATATTTTTGACTTTAATTGAATTCAGAAATGGAAATCCAAGCAAGAAATCGTATGCGAAAATAAGCCGGCGCTACAAATTAGATACTCGGCTGCTCTCTAAACATGTAATCTCTTTCAATGACTTCGTGGCTCAAAAATGATAACTCCGAGTAATGAGAATCGCATTAATTTATGCCACAATTATTCCTCTCAATTGTTTTGCCATCAATTCATGGATTACCCGTCCGTTTGTTCAGAAACACGAGTTTCGCAGAAATTATAGAATTTAAGTGAAAAGAAATTCCAGTCTATTATTAATATTTAAAGAATTCAGAGAAAAAATAGTAAATACACGAGAATGTGATTAATGACAGTCTCCTAAAGGATCTGGAATTATAAATCATAACAAATCTCAAGAAAGTGTTTTCGATACGAAAATTTGAACTTAAGCTAAAATTATAGTCATATAACTCGAAAGTTGTCATTCATTTGAAAATCAGTTTTTTCTAATAAAAGTTTTTACACATTAGTAGAAATTTAATCTCAAATCAGATCATTTCTAATCATTTACTTCTTTTCCTTTAGTTTTTTGTTTCGTTTTTCTTCTCTTAAATACATTTAAATTATAAATAACTGGAATATCGAGAAATTCAATCGCAAAACGAGTGAAATATAATTAAAATTGAATTCAAGTAAACATTTTTGCAGTTTTTTCTCAGTTTTTCTGGAGAAGAAATATTGGATATGTTATGTTAATCACTTCTCTCTCCTTTTTTGCATTTATTTTTAATTAATTTTTCGATAATAAGAGTTATTATTATTATTATTATTATTGCTTTTTTCACTTAAACTCAGATAAGAGTAAATTCATTTCTAATTAACTTTAATTATAATTTTTTTCGGTAAGAATTGCAGAAATTTTTGTCAAATGAATTGCTTGAATAGTTGACAAACGTGTCACACGGATAGGCTTGTGAGGCACAGGGAGCATAAGTGGGTAATTTATCATTAGATTTAATTTTCTGTGATTTTAAATACTTGTTATCTGAGTTAAAAAATCAAACGATTCGTTGCTATTATAGAGAAGTAATATTAAAATATTTGTCTAAATTGAAGCCAACATTAATATTATGATAGGAAGACTTGGCTCAGACATCATTGGCTTGAGTTCATTCCCAAAGTCAGACTAGTTTTGGAGTGATTAGAGTCACATATTTTCATCACAAATGAATTTAAGAAATTTCTACTTTCGTGCGGAACTCAAATAAAGTATATTATATTTATTGCTTCCAACAGACCATAGACTCTAGTCTGACAGTGACTAAGAGTCCAGGAAAGCACTTGAATGAATGGCCGCACTGGCATCGGATCCATAAAACAGCTGACATATAAACATTTCCAATGGTATTAGCATTCATTCAGAGTTTAATAATATAATTAAATTGATATTCAAATGCAAAGCATAAAACCCGTTGTGCGAGCAATAGGGAAGTCATACTGACTTCAGTTCGCATCCAATTAGCAAACATTGCTATTGATATGATCGCTAACCGACTCAGTCTCTGATTATGAGCTCTCGATTATAATATAAGTTTTAATTAAAACTTAAATATCATTTGACTCAATCAGATTCAGATATAATTCAATTTCTTCGTATCAGTTAAGTACAGATATACTCAGTTTTTCTCTTCTAATGAGTGACTGATTGGCAAAAATTTTAATATCAATCAAAATAATGAATTTTTTCAATTAAGTTATACTAAATTTAATACTAATACTTAATAACATATAATTAAAATATTTCGAGACTAACTGTATTTCACAGTTATATAAGATGTTTGTAGAGTCAGATCAATAAAGAAAAATATTGAAGAGATGTATAAAAGAGTTAAACTACTATTTCTGACTGCATTACTAGCATTAGAGGTGTATTTCCTCTTTTAAATTATGAATATTTTATTATTAAAATTCCTATAATATATTCATCGCATAGAATAAGCATTTATTTATTTATTTAAACAGTGTTTCAAACATTGAAACAGCAATTCTTACAACAGATATAAATTATTTACAAAATTGAATTATTGTGAGGCTAGAGGTCATCGAGTGATAAAGTTTTTCATAAGTTATGACAAAATTATTCAGAAATAAAATGCAGATTTATTTCGAGTGTTTTCAATGCAATGAATATATTTGGTCTCTGGAGTCAAACACTAGAGAAAAGTTGATGTTATTGTATCAGTGGCTGCATCTGATCTGATCTGATCTGATCTGATCGGATTGGATGCCATTCCAGTGTACGACTGTTTAATTTAACGTAATTTAACTGATAATTCAATGATAAACTCTTAAGCGCCGACATTAAGCAACAAAAATATATTCAAATCTATATCTTATTCATCTGTGAAATCCTTTTGACGAGTTTTTAGCTCATCTCCAGTCCTCACCTCTTCCTGATCACCGGTCATATGCCTCGAACACACATTCAGATATGTCAGTCTCAGGTGTTGTCTCTTTAACCAAAAGAGTTTTTATGCAATAATTCAGAATTCAATGTTGACCTCACTCTCAGCAAACAAATCAAATATCAACAGCTCTATAGCCCAACAGTTCTATATTGCCATTGAATATACTGTAGAAACAAATGTATAATAAAAAAAAGTTTAAATAATATAAAAACTCTTCTATACATCCGAGACCTCCTCTGACTAGTGAGTGAAAGAAACTCCTGTTATCTGATTATATGCTACAGTATTTGTAGAGAAAAAACTTTTAATTCTTAAAACTCTCTTTAAAAATATTTGAATACAAGTTCGTAATGACAGCCAACAAAATCTTGTGCAGAAAAAACAACTTTGTATTCACTCGAATGAAAATATTATAATAATTCGATAAAAGATTCTTTTGATTCACAGATTCAAGAGTTTGTGATTGAGTGCAGATTTGTGTTGGGATTAACAATATTTGAGTCCATTTATAAACACATGAGAGCTTATAGAGTATATGCTTTGATGGCATTGCAAACAATAGAGTGATTATAATTTCAAATGAGCTTTAATTGTTTGCCAAAAAACACATACAATTATTCCAATAATTAACTACTCTTTCGAAATCTGATGAATGAATTACTAACAAAAAGGCTAATTAACGCACTGTTGGTCTCATTAAAGCATTAGTCCGTATAATAAGAGATGCTTTTCCTCATTCACTACAATTGTGTTCTGGCATTAATTAATTAATTATTAATATATTTATTGTAAACAATAAGAATAATGTATGAGAAAAGTGTAAAGTCTATACATATTTGACAAATCATACGCTCATATGATTGCCAATGCTTTCTAATTGAAAGGCGAGCCGTCGAGCAGTGAATAGTTGATGGAATGAACTGACAGACGATTGCTTCCAATTTTAAAAATAGCTTTCATTCGCTGATCATTAAGAATATGAGAATATGAGAGAACATAAGTATCTCTTTTAATGTTTATCTAATATGTAATGAGAATCAAGTTTTTAAAAGCTTATGAAACACTTCAAACACTATTAGATTCCGATTGAATTCAGAGCTAATTAATGCAATCCAAGTCATCCTTAATTGGATTTTAACTTCAAATTCAAATTCATTATGAAATCCATTGCTTCTAAACCCAACTGAAAGCCAATCCTAATCAAGAAAGCGATCGCTTAATCGCATTATTATTCAAAATATTGAAAGTTTGCCACAAAAATGATTTAAGAGTTGAAACAATTTCCGATTCATTAAATTTTTTATTCGTTGAGTACGACTGAGAAGTAATGAACAAAAAGTTTTCCTCAATTTTTCTTATCATTCGTTGTCTATTCGATCAATGGCTTCGGTGAGACTCAGAGCCAGGATTTGTGTTTGCAATCAATTAAATAGAATTAAAAATGAATTAACTTTTTGTTTAAAGCCGTGATTAACCATATTTTTGGTGATAACAGCGCTGTATATATCGAAACATTTAAACGAAAATAATTCAAAACTCGTCTAAATTTAAAATTCAAATTCAGTGGAATATCTTTATTCGACTCTAAGCCCTACTACTGTGCCATCACTAGTAAAGCACTTGCTTTTTGCACAAACCCAACAGATATTAATGTTTTCATTTCCGGACAGTTATAAGTGCTGTGCAATTAATGACTAATCAGTGTTGTCTTAAAATAAATTGTTTCGACGAATGATTTGAGTGAGTAATCGAAATATGAAAATATATATCATTTCGGTTAACACAACACAAACTCATCTAATGAGTGATGCGGTGGTCGTCGGCGCACATGACTGCATAGCACTGATTGTATACTTAATGTAAATCTTATGCTAAGAGCGCGTGAATTGAATGCAATTAAAAACAAAACCAATGCTAACCTCAATAATCTCCTGTAAGTCCCGTACGTACTGGCGCTCCGTTTCGACTATTTCGACGACAACGCGTTCGATATGACTCAAGTTATTGTCCAGGTATTTGGGAACAGTTGTGCCGTTCCTGTGACAACTCATACTAATTGGGTGCTGTGATGCCTGTGCCAAGTCGTGGCTCCGAAGCGATGGCTGTGAGTGTGAGGCACCTGCTGTCAGACTGGGCTCAGATGACTGTGACTGAGATGAATGGTGTGATTGTAGCGGATTAGCACTGCTTCCGGATTGGAAATTATTGGCACCGATAGCACCCATACCACTGCAACCGTTCACTTTCGCTCTAATCATTCTAATTATGCCCAACGAGTCGTCGTCCGTGTCGTCCGCATCGTCTAAGCTCTCAATGCTCGCCAAATACGACTTCTTCGTATCGCCCAGACCTGAGTCGGACAGAGAGTCAAACATATGGACAGTTAGTTAGGATTAAGTGATTGCACTGACAGTTATTATAATAAGACAAACATTTGTTTGTATTTATTTATATAACACAAGCCTTGAGTGCATACAAGCAGAGCATACTATTATAGCAATACATACCGAGACTCCCGTTCCTCGTCAACGAAGAGCACGAAGAGCTCGACGACGACGACACAGAGCTGATACTTAAGGGCCTCTTCTTCTGGTTGGACACATCGGATGCCATCCTCGAGTGCTTAGTATTGTTATCCTTACTAATAGTGCTTTCATTAGTCGTCGATCTATTGGTCCCCAAAACACAACTTTTCGTTTGGTTCGCACTTTTGTCGCGAGTAATCAAATTGTCGTACATTTGCAATGAATTCGTTCCGATTTCAGCCTTTGGTTCCTTTGGTTCTTCTGTTAAAACATTTTGTGTTCAGAAAAATAATAATTGCATTAAAAATAAGGCAAATAAATGAGAGTATAATACATATTGTTTTCAAATTTAAGGTTCAATTAACTCAATATTCGTTTCAGATATAACTCTCTTGAGTTATACAACTCGGAAGAGTTTGAGACAAAATCAAAACATGAGAATCAGTGGCGGAATTCATATTAACTGTAAGAAAGATGAATAAAAATGAATTCACTCTCGTCTGAAAAATGTTTGCCTGAGAGAGGGAACGGGAGAGAAGCGCAGGCAAGGGATGTAAGAACAAAAAAACTAAATTTAAATAATATGCGGTATTATTCGTAATTTTAGCTCAAATTCATGGAATAACTCACAGAAAATGCTATATTTATATCCATTAATGCGAAAACAGTTTACAGTTTAGTAGCGAAAAGTTAAATAGTTTTTTGTTTAAGGAATTCATTACTGGATAAGAGAAAGGACTTGAAAGCAATTGACAACGAAAGCCACTTCGGGTTACGCCACTAAATATGAGGTGTTTGAAAAATCTATGCAATAACCAAAACTACATTGTTATCTAATATTATAAAGTGTATACACTATATACAGCACTAGTATAGGGGGACTGTAGGGCGAGGCAGACATTTAAAGCGGTGCAAACAATATAATGAAAAAATTATAAAACGAGCAAAGCTTAATTGCGTTTAGAAACAAGTCTCTCAACTCAACTCATGTTTTATAAGAGTTCTTAAACTGAAGTATTGGTAAGAAATATGAAAAGAGTATTTGCACTCATAATTGTCAAATCCATTTTTAGGGCTCAGATCTGTTAGCTTTGATACCATTCTCTTTACTTATATCTTATAATTATATTTTATCAAAAATAACACCAATTTTATAACCAATAATGTATTACAATATAAGAGTACAGAAAAACTGTGCGAAAAAACAAAAAATGAAATTAATTTCGGAAAAACAAAGCAGAGAACAGAATAATAGACTGATTCTGTTCGCATGTATTGTATGCATATCTCTGATTAAAATTATATTTAAGTGGATCTGCAGAACAACAACAATAAAAGATCATTAAATAGTGAATAAGGCCTTAAAACAGAGAAACATATATAAGAAGAAAAAGACTCGGATTTTGGTTTAGTCTCTGATCTCGAACTGAACCAAAAGGTGATGAAAGCGAAAAAATAAAATCCAACTCTAAATTCAAAAACACTGAACACAAAACACTAAACTCAAACTTATGACCCGTTTTAATGGGAAGGAAAATAATATTAATAGAGAATGTATTTTGAATTTTTCGCAATAGTTCTTACACTCCATAATAGGCAATGGATTTTTGAAAATCATTTCTTTCTCTCAATAATAATAATAATAATAATTAAAATATAAACTAATAAAATACGAACTAATAAATAGTTTTATATATTATTGCTATTAATTTTTGTCTTAACTTTATATTTCTGTTTTATAATAAAAACGGATTTCAAGTATTAATGTGAGGCGACTCTAGTGCACACACTGTAGTTGGGGTAATGGCTGCCACCCGTTGCCGACTTGGTTATCAGCAGTGGTCTCGGGTTCGGCCGGAACAGGGGGTTTAAGGGCGACTTGCGTCACCACAATATGTCATAATTCATATCAGATCAGTCAAACAGCGTTAGCTGTCAATTCAGTCAATCACGTTAGCATAACGTGTTTATTGGTTCGTATGTATAGCTCTGACAATACATGCTTTTGCGGCTCTTATGCCTTCAGATCAGAAGTATATTGTATTACAGCTCGTAATCAATTAATTACAAAAAATGTTAAAAAATAGTTATATTTTTTAATTGAAAAACAATTCATTCTTTAGCTTATGTTTTGCTCTTTTTATTTAATCATAAAAAACATTATTTTAATTGTCATTTAAACTAAATTAAGTTAATTTAGTTTAACTTTATGTTTGCATTCATTGGACGCATAGTTTGGTCGAACGCGAACATACTCTAAGAGTTGAGTTCAGGTTGACTGCATTGCGCTTTAGTTGGGTTTTTCCTATTGTGTAGAGTTTGTGGAGTTTTTCCATAAGTATTGAGTTTTGTTTTTATTATTGTTTTTATTTTTATTTTTGTTTTAATTAATTGTTTGTCAGGTTTGCCAAACACCCCGGTACTTTAACTTAAGCCCGTGCTGTGTACGGTTCAAGCTGGCAAA
>JAQIWA010001486.1:0-18114 GCA_034693305.1 Eueremaeus valkanovi | reverse complement strand
TAGTGTCGACAAGATATACATTGAAAGCATTTTTAATGAAAATTGGGTTGAATTTGATTAATAGATATAATTATTTATAATATATTTATAAAATGATCACAATTTCAAAAGGCTTTTCTAAAGTATACTCAAAACTGAATAAGCTTTTCATTACTTAAAGCAGAGTTTATATACAAAAAAAATGAGTAAATTCTGTTTTTTTTCAAAATCCTATTTAAAAGGAAAAGAATTTTTTTATTCTTTTATTTTTTTTCTTTTTGTTCGGATATAAATGAAGACATAATATCAGACCTTTTAGATCCTTACTGTGTACATGTATTTTAAAATCAAAACTATTTAACATCCTGTTGTAATCACTATAAAATTTTTAATTCTGAGCCGGATAACTTTTTTTGAATGCATAATCTTTAACAAGATTGTAATATTATTTACTTGATAAATTATGCTTGATAGAAAATAAAATTCAAAGATTATGTGCCTGTATTTTATAGAGCAAGATGCAATGAAATTATTTCATCAAGCACAATTTATAGTATTCTTTTTCATTAAATGTGAATTTTTATTTTCGAACAAGCTTGATAATAATTAAATGTTCATCTAAAGTAGCAGGACCAAATTTTTCTATAGCAAAATGTACTGAGTGCAATTTGGGTTTTCTTTAATTTTGAGTTTAAATTTGCTTTTCAAATATTATGTATATATATCAGAGATAGGCAATGGGTCTGACGATGGGGTAGGGTTAAGCGAAATTTTTTTTTCGAAATCACAGGGGGTTACAAAATTTTTAGAAAAACAAAGTAGATTTCAGCCTTGCTGAAATCACAGGGGGTATAGCCTTACAAGTACCCCCTTTGCCCATCTCTGATATATATGCCGAGTTCATTTTGTTTATTTTTTTTATTGTTTTAGAAATTGTCGATTAATTTGTTCGGCGAATATTTGGCGCTCAAAAAGAAACTTTTTTAAGAGCTGTTATAAAAGTAGATTGATTACAGTAGGAAAGGTCAATTTGATCTGAGCTTAATTTTGTTTTGCAAACTGTAAGGAATTAAATGAATGAAAATAAAGTTGAAATTCAATTGAAAAATAATATTATATTCAGGACAAATTTATGCCTTATTGTGTATATACCTTGCTTTAATTATAAGGATTTTGCTAATAATTAATTAATTACCAGAGAAAATTTCAAGGGCTGGAAATTCTGCAGTTTCTATTCAATTATACTTTTTTCTTAACTATTTTTTTTGTCCTAAAATTATTGAATTTCCGCTTAGAAGTCAACTAATGGATGGTTTATATTATAAAACTTGATGGTTAACCAAATAATTGAAATATGAAATTCGATTTCAATAATAATTTTTTACTATTATTTTATACACTATTTTCAGTTATATTGTACTGAAAACTGTTTGAAAAATATTTTTATTTTTTCCAAACTTTTGTGAAATTGTTTTATTGCTGTTATTTTGGGCAAGGATTATTAAGAAAGTAAGGTTTTCCAAATATAGATCATCAACCTATCAAGGTTGAACTAGATTAAACGAAAAATTATTCACTTTAATCCTTGTTAGTATTTGATGCTCCGTTCCTCTTTGGCCATCACTTGTATGTTTGCTAACACAATAGGAATGACTTTTTTTTGTAAACCATATTTGAGCGGAACTGACATTCATGAACGCCTTTATCATGACCTTGGACTTCGTTGTCAATTGATAGCAACAGGAATTCCTTGGAATAAATGTTAAGATTATTTGTTATCATATTTAATGAAATATTTATTTATTTATTAGTAAATTAAATTTATTTTTATATTATATTTTAATTAATTATAATATAATTCGGAATTAAATATGAATTTAAAAGAGAACAAGATTGAAAACGTGGGTGAATCTCTCAAATGATTTGTAATTAATCTTAATGAACAGGACAGGGATGAGGACAAAAAGATGAATGTCTACAAGAATTATGAAAATAATATTTGGCCGGAAAATGAACGGAACGGACGGTTAATAACACTAAAGTCAAGCGAATGACCGGTGATTTCAATAATAAGACTTATTTGTGTGAGAATATTGAGTCGGACGGATAGGTTAAGAGCAAAGTGTATAAATTTGTCATTAGATTCTATGGGCCTAAATGCTACCAGAGTTGAGGTGGCTCTCCCATCGATACATATTTAAATGAGAATATAATAGCTTTGATGGCATCGGACAGGAATATTGTACCAGAGGTTTATGGTTTCCATTCTAGTGCATAGATCCTGTGCTATTATGGGGTAAATTGGGGTCACAATTGGATCAAGTTAATTTCTATTGATAAATTGAGTCATTCTTAAATGAATTATCAACTATTTGATCTGGATTATTTTTCAATTTCTACGTTTAATTTGAGTACTTGCCGGGTAATTTTTTTTGACTGGATTTGAGCTTCACTTTGCGTTTAAAAAACACTTGGCATAAAAAACTAATTATTATCTAGCTTGTTATACTGAAAATTGCATTTTAATGTATCAGGGGTGGTCATGCCTCGAGCCAGGGGGGTCTAAGGGGTCAACATTTTATTGCAGAAAACATGGAGAATATTTTCAGATTTTGATTGGTGAATAAAATTATCAAACGAATCCTCCGAACGAAACTATATACTCCTCTTTTTTAATTAATGCGGAGTTAAAAATCGAAATGAGTCGGAAAAAAAGAGTTTAAGAATAATTTAGCCTAATTCCATGCATTCATTTTGAATTTAATAACTTTTAACATTATTATAATCAATAAACATAAGAATAATTAAAAAAAGATTTAATACTTCATTGTTAATGCGGCAGAATTTTCAAACAAATGAAATATAAAATTCTCTTCTTTCTTTGGCGCTCCGACAGGGGGGGTCTAAATTTTCGCTCCGACATAGAAGGGGGTACAAATTCCAAATCACATGAGGGATCGACCTACCCTGGATCCTCCCTCTGACCAGGCCTGTTAATGTATTGTCAAATAAAATTCGCGAAATCGGTATTTTTATATTATTTAAACTATATACAGGGATGAGGAGAGTGTATGGAAGTATGCAATATAAAATAATAACACAAACCAGTCCAGTCTGTCAATAGGTATTCCCAGACGTTGTTGAGTATCGAAGTCCAAGAACTCTATCGTATCGAACATCAGTGCGAATAATGTGAATACTTTTGCTTCTCTGAGCAGTCCTTGCATTGAATTACACTCAGAATCAGAATATTCTTTGGCATATATGGGGTTGCATTCCTTAAAATGAGCCTGGATGAACTTCTCCAAGAAGGCATCCGAGGTGCCTTCAACGGTCTAGACAGCATCGGCATCGTATCGTTCGGTAATGTAGTTATAGTTTCCGTTTCGTTCCGGTATTTACGGCGCCATTGGATGGTCTGATCGGTAATTGGGTTGGCATCGACACTGCACTACAGGTATGCTTTGGCGAAATCTTCAACCTTTACCTGATAACATGACAGAAATACTTGTGCCGGATCTGTATTGCAAGGATGCAAAATAATTATGTTTTTTAATAATCAGAATATCTTTTAATTACAGATAAGAATTAATTTGTGTTTGGAATCAAAATTAAATTATTCCCAAAATATATTTAATTCCAAAAAAAAATAAATTTTATACTATTTTACTGTATTTTGTCAAAAAAATTATTAAAAATTCGAAATCAATAGATTTTATAATTATTTTAATAGTTTTCTTATATAATCAGTAAAATAGTTTAAATTACTTTATTGTAATTAAAATTTTTCCCAAAATAGAGAGTTAGAAAATATTCTGTTTTACAGTATATATCAATAGTTTCAAAAACAACAGAATATTTTTATTTTTTTCTGTTATCCACTAATGAATAAAATAATTTATATTCCAAAGAAAAATATTTAATTTTAAACTCATTTACAGTTTACTATATTTATCTGAATTTAGATAGAAATTATGTTTAGAATCAAAACAACAGAATTAAACAGAATATGGAATAAAATAAATTGAGTTCACATACACTGAACATTGATTCTGACGGCTGTCTCACTGTTGCCCAACTCATTGCTGGCATAGAGTTTATAAACGCCGGAATCGCTTCTCAAAGCACTCGTTATGTTAAGTATCGGTCCATCGCTTTGCATACGATTCGAGTCCATTGCCCACTGGTTTGCAGTGCTCTCTGTGCTGACACTACTGTCCGGACTGCGCGACCACTTGTACTCTATCTGCGATGGATTTTCTCTTGCCGTCAGGTTTATGGCCGACGACTGATCTTTGGTTATATCGAATTGCGTTAACTGAGAGGTCAAGAATTCGGGTGCGACTGAACACAGAATGCATTGAATGTCAACAAAATGATGTATAAAACAGATTATTCTTCTGAATTCTTGACTCACATTGGATGTAAAAAATGTTTGCTTCGTGTTCTGACTGCTGAAGAATAACAGAATATTTTATTCGTTGCTATAAATAGAATCAACACTATTTATAAATGGAAAAAGTGACCATGCTCAAATATCTGTAAGTGCAACTAACTCTGGCAGATGAGAACTGTGCCGTTGTTTTCACTGCTCAAATTGAACCTCAATATATTCCACGTATTCTTTGAATAATACAACAGTCAGACAACAATAATACCATCCTGGTGCCCATTCAATAAGAAGCCATCCCTACACCAGGTTACAACTGACTCCTTCTTTGAGCTACCCGTCTCACAAACGAGTTCTATTCGATTGCCCGCTTTGGGCTGTTTGGGTGTCATTTTGATGTATACACCAAACGGAGGAACTGATCGAACGGTTATTTAATTTTTAAGTTTTAGAAAACAATATACTGTTTGACACAAATATACATACAATGGACAGTCAGTTGGACTGTAGTTATCAACGGTTCCACTGTAGCCGAATTGCTTGCTTCGCATCGGTATACGGCACCGTTATCACTATCTTTTGTTACAAGTGCTGCACAAAATGCAATATTAAATAGAATTAATTAATTTATATTTGAACACAAAACAGACTGTAATATAAATAAGAATACAAATATTGAATAAGTGATTATAAGGGATAAAATTTCAATACAGCTCAATCTCCAAACTGTACTTTTGTTAAATATACTAAAAGACGATTTTGCATTTGAAATAGAATACATAAATTGGTCACAGCCATTATATTTTACCATTTTAACCTTGTTCCTATTTTAGTTTTTATTATATGCAGTTATATTCAAGTTATAAAAATTATTTCAGTTTGAATCTTGCTCATATTTATCATAATATTTTGGTGGGTAAAGATAAACTTATTTTTTTCATTCAGTCAATAGTACACAGAAAGTCACTGATTACATTGTAAAAAGAGGAAAAATTGATCCTTCTTAAAAACTAACGAGTGAACTTGTTCTAAAGTCTGTGACTGTACTGAACACAAACTGTAATATGAAATAAATCTAAAACCTGTAATCCATTTATTTCGAGAACTTTTTAATCTTGGTTACGATCCTAGCAGAATTTCATCAAAGCTGTAATTTATATATTTTTAAAAAAAATGAAATTCGCTCTGGTTCAATTATAGAAAGACTGGAGTGACATTCAGTTTCTTTTCAAATTATCAAGTTCGAAATCTAATTTTGTATATTTTTGAACAAGATCAATTCTTGATTATCAATATCATAACATAACATATTTTTTCGAAACATGCTAAAATATATGCTTAGGTATAAATTAATCTATGAATTACTAATTAAATATGAAGAGAGAGTTCATTTTGTTCATGCGATACAATGGAATGCATACCCAATTCATTGGTCACTACATTGCCATTAGTTGTCACTTGTGTTGAGTGAGTGATCTCTGTCTCGCCTTTAAACCACTTGAGCTGACAGAGAGGGTTACCACCACTACAGACACAGGTGAGCCTCTGCAGAGCACCGGCACGTATAGAGTTGCCGGCCTTATAGCCGAATATGTTGGGCGGATCGGGCGGATAGAGCACATTGAGAACAGCCGTCTCCACAATAGTCTCTCCCATCGCCTGATTGATGGCATAACAGGAAAGCATTTTCATATTCCTGTCCATCGGCTCAACAGTGACCGTAACGTTGGCCGAACTGATCCAACCGCCCATTGGGTCCGCCTCTACAGTATTGTTGGCACTGACCGGCCGGCCATCGACTACCCAACTGAGCTCTGAGGGAGGATTACTCCGTTCGGTGCGACAGCTCATTGTGACCGTATCGCCCGCTTTGGCCTCTTTGGTCCCATTGATGGTGACCCGGGCCGGCGCAAAGTGCACCTGTAGCCTCACCTCAGCCACCATTGGTGTGGGCGTTATGGCACTGGAGGCTACGCAACGGTAAATGGCGTTGTTGTCGGACGCGTCCACAACGAAGGTATGAGAATTGGCTGACTGTCTGTTGGCTGTAGTGGTGAACGAGAAGTCCACCTCTTCGTCATTCTTATACCAAACCAGTTGTGCCAACGGATTGCCACCAATCGATTTGCATACCAGTGTCAGCGTATCGCCCATTCGTACCGTTTCGCCCGCAATATAACCCGTTATTTCTGGCGCTCCTGTAGTTCGGATACAATTAATTGAATAATAATTTTTGTGCAAAACTTTAAACGAATAGTAATTATTCACAAAAATAAGTATTGATTTTCAAATTATATGCTTTTGTTTTGTGCGAAAAAGTGTGAAAATTATATAAATTTTTTTGTCTGTCATTTAATTTGCATTTCAAATGAAAAATTGTATGAAATTTGTGTCTAAACTAATTTTTAATTAAGATTGACTGATAATAGCTGTCATTGTATTAAATAATTTATTATATTTTAAGCAAAACTTTTGTATTCGTATTGTTTTGAACAAAAAAAAATAATTTCAAAATTCTTATAATTATTCTTCAAATATATATAAACTTTGTTTCAAAATAACTGACAATTAATTAATAGATTTCAAACAATTAATCAATTATTTTGAAAATATCAATAATTTTCAGCTATAGCACACATACCGGGCGGGTATAAGACGGATAACGTGAGTGAGTGTCTGAGCGGCGTTATTAAGGCTGTGTGAACTGCTTCGCACGTATAGATCACACCGTTATCTTCAGCCATAGGTCTTAGGCTTATCGAAGACTTGGATATATTGAGCCGATGAGGCGAGTGATGACCATTCGGTGTCAGCTCATTGTCAGCGCCGGTAGTCATCTCTTTAACTACAATATTGTCTATAGAGTCGAAAAGAGTAATAATTAACATATTATTGATTGCATATTAAGTCCTGAATATAAGTATAAAATATAATACAATACATGACATAATAGAGGAATAATTTTTATGCATAAAAAGCAGTAATAAAGCGATAAAAAGTCATTTTTGACACAATCTTATGCTTCGCTTATTGTATAAATAAAATGAACAAAAAATTTATTATAATTATAATGAATATAAAGCCAGTCAAAGGATTTTTGGCTCTAATAAATAGGGATAAGCAAGGGTGTGTGATTGCGAGCTTCAATATTAAATAACCCTATTCAATACTTGTATCATAATTGAACATGGATATTCTAGTGAAATAAACATTTTATGGTTGGTAATTTAGTGCAAGCACCTTCTAATGGATATCAAGTAATTGTATCCTGTTAGCGAAAAGCTTGCTCATCATAAATAATGAGATTTATTTCAAATAAAGTATGCATTTATGGATCGATTGTTTGCATACAATGTAATTAAAAATTATTAATCGAAGCGAAAGAAAAAATTAAATAAAAAATTAATCAAAATATAAGAGAATATTCTGTGAGTATTAAAAAAGTTTACAAAAGCTATTCTCATAAAAAAAAGTCTCATTTTATGGAAAAAATACTTCATTTTATAGAAAGGCTTATAAAATGCTTATATGTATTGATTTTCGTTATGAAAAAACAAAACAGTTTTCTATCGATTCTATTATTATATTAAAGAATATTCTTATAGCGATTGCATTACCAGTTCTGAGTTCGACATTCTTTCTGAACCACTTTATTAGTGCCGATGGTTTGCCACCGGTGACCATACACTCCAAGTCCAGTGTCTGTCCCTCTTTGACTTCGACCTGAGTCTGATTCGAGTGACCGATGATTTCCACTGAAGTCGGCGGTACTTATGGAGCAAAAAGTTATTCAAAAATTTTATTAATCATTCAATAAATTCTTTGAATAAAATTCTTAACTTTTTAGCTAAAAGTTTTGAAACTATCAATAAATTACTAAAAATTAGTCTAGAAATGAGCTCGGCTCCACTAATACTGAGTGCAATGTACTCTAAAATTATAAACAAAATTCTTATTTATTATTCTTATATTATTTTTGGTCTAAAAATATTCAGTCTTTCATTAACTTAATCCTTATTTTACTTAAAAATCTGTATTTTTTTCTTTTTGCAAAAACAGATGAGTTGTGTAGTTATCATAAGCTGCAGCTTAAATAGCAACTGAGTATTATTTTTTGATACTACCAGATATTTACTACTTTTTCTGTTCATTTTTTGTATATTCTTTATAAAACTATTTTTTTCAACAGTTTATAACAAAACATAAAAAGCTTTTAAGAGTTAAACACAAATAAAAAAGAAATTTTAAAATAAAAATCATTTCTCTCTAATGGATAGCATATGAAAAAAAGTATAGAATTTCAACAAAAAATTTTAACCAAAAAACTTATTTTTTATCTTTTATCTGAAAAAAATACATAAATTCTTTCAAATTCTTTAAAATTCTCTTCAAAACAATTTACTAAAAGAGAAGACAAATGAATAAAATATTTTCCGACAATTTTATCGAAAAAGAATAATATATTTTCTGAGAATATTCTGCGAATACATTCATATTATTTATGATATTGAATACGAAAATAACAAAACATTTATTATATTTTATGAAACTTTCTTTAAAGTCTAATAACTTACTTAAAACGGTTACTTTGGTTGTGGCTCTTATCGGCTGATTACCACCAGCGCCGGGACCGACCTGTGCTCACACATAGCAAAAGGAAATAATTAAAAAATTTTTTTTTTTTATAAAGAGATTTTCTCTTAATTACATATAATTCATAGAAGGGATGGCCAAGAATGACAAACCTGGGGGAGTTTAGGGGAAGGTAAAATGGCGGCTAAAAAGGTTTTTATCAAAATTACACCCTTGGTGGTTATTAATTTATTTCAATTTGAGCAAATTCAAACAAAAATGAAGGCTTTGTCGAATATCGGGCCAAAAATGCCTAGGGGGTTTAAAAAACCCTGAATTGCCCTGGATTAAAAAGAAGTATGTTGTGCCAATTTTCAAGATTCAGGTGTATTCATGCTCTACCCCCTGACCATCCGTACTTATAAAGAGATGTTCTCTTAATTACATATAATTCTATAGAACTGATCGGCGAAAGAGATTAAGAAATCTCTGTCTGTTATCTCATATAATGATTGTCTGAATATCTCTTAATTTATATAACAATTATATCTTGTGTTCACTCAAACAGAAAGGAATAGAAATCTCATATCAATTCTTAACTTAATTATAGTATACTTAAGATTGCATTCTCTAATCGCTATTATGTAGCGAATGTAGCCAAGTTCAATTATAAGAAATCATTTCGCAATTAATGTTTTGTTTGCACAGTTAGTAAAAGTTTGTATTCTTTTATAAGTTGACTACAAAACAAATAATATGTGAAACAAAACAAATAGGAAATTGAGATCTTATACGACCATTGAGTAAGAAAAGCACCGATAGATAGGGTTTGTCTTAAGTGCATGTCATTTATCATTACATAACATAATAGGAAATTAGCTGTCATTACATAACTATATGAGAGAACACAAGTGTTTACTACTTCTTATCGTTTGCTTCGAATCGAGAAATACTAATTAAAGCAATAAATCATAGCTTTTCTTATTAAGACTTATTTGTGTACTAATCGCTATATCTTATGGAATATGTATGGAACCAGGGATGCTCAAGATCGGCAAACCTAGGGAGTATGGGGGAGGTAAAATGGCGAACCGGAAATCAACAGAAATTGCGCTGATGCCCGTTTTTACAGGAAATTAAGCCTTGATTGTTGTTAAATTAATAAAACCTAGCAGAAATTCGATCAAATTCGGTGAAATTCAAACAAAAATGGCGAATTAGTGGCCATTTTCTTTTATATCGGTGTAAAATGTTCGATGGGGGGTATGATTAAGGCTCACAAACCTATGGGGGCTATTTTGCCAATTTTCAAAAACTAGGGGGTATTTTGGGTATCACCCTTGGTCATCCTTAGTATTAAATGTATTTAAAACTTTTGGACAAAATTTTATATATAATATACAGCAATATTCTGTACAGTAGTATAGCATACCTGGCACTGGTATTCTCCATTGTCTTCACTTTTGGCATTCATTATAAGTAAATTATGTACACCTGAGTTGGCATCGCCTGTCATCGAATACCTGTCCATTGGATAGCATAATGAATATTATAATTAATAAAATATGAATCAAAAGAAAGAATTTTATAGTGAAGTCATGCCATAAATATCTGCTTTTGTTTTATTAATGAATGATTGATAAGTCTATGAATTAAATATGATTTATATGTTTCATAAGATTAACATTTTTTATATTGAAAATCAGAGCTATTTTTTTGTGCATACAATCTATCATTAAATATAAGTTATATTAAAATTTCATAAAGAATTCGGTTTTTTATGTATACATAAACGCAATGAATATTATTATTAACTTATGGGTAATTAATTTCTCAAGTATTTACGTAAATGCTCTTGGTCGTTAAATTGCTTACCTTTCATAGCCCGGAATATTCCTATCAAAACCTGTAAAATAAGAAAAAAAAATATTTTGATAAATGATTTCAACAAAAATTATTTTTTCAAAAATATGTATAAATTCCATATAATTATGAAAATTAGTCTAATATTTAAATATAGATTAAAATTATGTGAGAAATGATAAATGAATTTGTATTCAAACTAAACAAAACGTAAAATGTTTTTCGCACTAAATATTAAATGTATTAACTCTTGCATTGAATAAATATCACATTTAATACAACACTAAAACTCTATTGTATTTGAAAATTATATAATTAGTCAAACATTTCGTTTTAATATATTTGTTATAATTTGCATAAAATTATCTCAAATGCATCGAAGCGTAGATTAATTCAGAAAATATTTCATTTATTCAAATATAAAGCGAAAGCAAAAGAAGAATAAAAAAATCCAAAATAAAAGAAAAGCAAAGAATTTAATTAAAAATAGAGAAAAAATAATTATAATATTAAGGCTTAAGTGAAGCAAAAATTCTGTACAAATATAAGAATTGAACGGAAATAGCAATACATTGACAACAGTGTGAGGCGTGAGCTCTGTATTCACTGTCATTATTCTTATTCTGTGTTTCGAATCTATCATTCGCTATAAGACTCTAAACATTGTTCGCAATGTCTCTCAAAATATTAATTTTATGTCTTTTCCACACATTTATAGCCTTTTTCTGTTGAAATGTTTTTCTTACAGTGTTTTTCATATAAAGCAAAGAAGAATTGTGTCATTCCTTATATCGCATCCCATTTCCGGTGTTCTTCACTATAGATCTGTTCGTACGGAACAGCGATTCTCTCTATTATTCTTATTGTATGTCATGTTTGGCATAACATTACAGCAAATTCACTACACTTTCAGAGATTTGTTTTGAATATATAGAACATTTTCATTGATTTTTTAGCACTAATTCCTATTTGAATATAATATTTGTCTTTTATCTCTATCTCTATATAAGTCGAATCAAATGAAGAATATTGGCCTAAAATATTCAAATTCTCTACACATTATATAATACATAAAACATGAAATATATTCGACTGATTTGAATAAAAAATTGTTAATATTCTGCATAAGAATTATAATAAATATTTGTTTTCTCTATTCGTTGAATATCTGATTGAATATCAGTATTGATTCGAAAATGTGGTGAAAATAGATTTGAATTAGATTTCCATATATTCTGAAAATCTATTGAAATATATATTGAATACAAATGAGTCAGAAATCAAAACTATATTAAAACCCGAATTAGTATTCTTTGCAAACAAATGATAATAATATTCAGTAATTATATAAATATTTGAGAACTACTATTGAATCTAACTTTCTATACATCCCTTTCCCCTCAATTCTCACTTCACACTCAATCTTCATCTGCGAACTGCTATTCTATACTACTTGTGCTCATTCTGTGCATCAGAACCACTACTACCAGTGCTCTATTGTTCATGAGATGGAATCCTATCTATTTGTGAGACGACATCACAAACTAAATACTCTTTTTCTGCCCAAAAGTGTTCGCATTCTCACAGTCTGTATGTGTTTTGCACTGAAAAACACTTTCATTCATATACTCTGTAGTGAAGTGTCTTTGCTATCGACACAACACATGCGAACACAACAGACAATTGGATCGCAATAACCAGTAATTACTTCGACTGAATAAATGTGTGGAAAAGTGTTTTAAAGCGAATACAAGTGAATAGACTTTTAGAGATGAGATGCGAATAGAAAATCAATTTCCGATTCAATTGTACTATACTTTAGGTTATTATCAGAAAAAATAAAAGAAAATAATATTTCTATAAAAATATAAAATAAATTGAATACAAACCTAAAACAAAGCCATCTTTGGCCCATTGGACAGATCCTCTTTGGTTGCCTACAGTGCAGTATAAGGTGACTGAACCCCCTTCTACGACATCCACACTGGGCTGCGGTCTGTTCTTGAAGTACTGTTGGCTATGGAGCTGACAGTCAACTGAAATAAATTGAATAAAAAGTTTAAAATAATTATTCATTTTTCGATTACTTCTCCAATGATTATAACTATAATTAAAAATAACTAATATTTTATCAAAAAATAATTTTTTACAGTTTTTGCCGAAAATAACCGATAATTAAGTGAATGATAAAAATTAGAATTAATTAATATTAATTACATTTCGGATGAAATAATTGATAATTATTCCCAATTATAAAGAGCATAATTTGAAAAATGAGTTATATTTGTTCAAATGAACTTTCTAAATTTATGCACTAATCAGGAAATATCATCTAATCATTCGTCAGAAGTTTTATTTACTTAAATAGAAATTTTTTACAGTTTTTTGTTTAAACTACTGAATAGCTGTTCGTTTAGTATCTTATAGAATAAGTGCCGTATATTTGCATTCAAAGAGCACCGACACTAATGTTTGGCACCGATACAAACTTTGAGCACAAGAATATATAGCAGGGAATAGTAGTTAGTATTCATTTGGGTATTTACTAAATTAGAAATTGAAAAATCGTTTCAACATTTCATTTGAAGGAATAGTTTTAGTTTTTTAGCGTTAAATAAGAGAAAAATAGTTGAAAGCAATGGCAGACAAATGGGTTTACAATTATAAATGTTAGTCAAATAGATTGAAAAATAGTTATATAATTATAAAGTAAGCGGAAATAAATTAATTAATTTTAATTATATACTAATACATGCTATTCTCATTAATAATGGCTCTTGGTCATTGTAATCCCGGATATTCTACAGATTTATCACTACTATGTCTATGATTTTTATATGAAGACAACTTATTCAACTGATCCAAAGGCTTACTATAAATATATTGTTTGGTTGAGTTGATATGAATCCGTAAAATAATTGATAGAATGGACGGCAACTGATATGGCTATCGATTATAAGCTATAGAGTGGACAGCAATCAATTGGATCAGTAGTGCAAACAAAGCAGAGAAGAAAAGAAAGAAAAATAAAAGCGATTATTGGCTATCGATTCGTATGAGAAGAATTGAGAGATATTTTATGGAAGAGTTGACAAATCAATTCAATTATTCCAATGTTAGACATAATTCTTATACGTATACAGAATAGGAATACTCTATAGTCTATATGATAGGAATGGCTAACAATTCCTATCTCTCTATACATTGCTTGCAATCAATTCTATATATTGTTTATCCGTTTGTCTCTGCAATGCCTTCCAATGCAATCATTCCTCGCGACTAAACACTGGACACATATTGGCTTAAACGCCGTTTGGCCTATGATTCGCATCAATAGTTTCGTAGTATATCCTTGAGCTCATTGACCATATATTTAGATCATTTCGTTTGCAAACAAATTCTGCCGAAAATGTGCAAAAATGATGATAAGAATACATACAGTAGTTAAGTAAGGCTTATGTAGTAAACATACAGTATGTAATAAAGTGAGCTTGACCATTTTATTAGATATGAATTTTTGTAATATACAGTTTATATCTAGATTTAGCTGAGAAAAATTCAATGTACTAGATAATTCTTTGTACACTACAATGGGATTCAAACTGTATTTTTATATTTATTTCTAAAGAAATTTTGATTCAATGTATAAACTGATTGTAAAAACTATAATCTATTTGTTATTTTGCAAACATATCTATTGTTTGTATCGTTGTATTCAATAAAATGTATATATTTTTAGTTATAATACAGTATTTTTTCGCTTCTATTCTTTGGCTACTTTTAGCCAATTTATTATATTTAAGCCAATTGTTTGTCAAATAATAGTCTGAAAGAAAAAATATCTTATTTCTAGTTATGACACAAAATACAACAATTTTTTTAGTCGAATACTGTTTGGTATTTATATAACATTTCTGTTCATATGTTATATAACTCTCTGTTCTATACAATAGTATAGAATTGTGTCAATAGTTATCTTATTTATTGCATTCAAACAGAATAGTGAGTAAAGACATAATAATGTCATAAAATATATAACCATTTTCTGGGTATTAGAAAAAATATGTTTCGCTATTATTAATAATTACAGCAATAATAATAAATAAGAGAAAAATCTTTTGTTCGCTTAAAAACTTTTACTATAATTCATAGAAAACTTTTTCCTAATTAAATAAGTTTTAAATGAAAAATAAATTTATTGCAAATTATATTCAAATTCATAGCAAAACCCGTTTTTTCAATGCATTAATTATTATGACATTTATATTATTGAAATAGCAATTAAATATTGCTTGCTCTTATCAGCAGCAGAGTTATCCCTGCACATTTTAATGATGCATCTTTTTGCGCAGAGCACTGGGAGGACTGGTCTATTCACTGGTTCCCACGACTGTTCGGTGAGAATTTAAAGACATGAATCTCATCGTTAATATTGAGTATTAAAAAAAAAGTTTCACAACTCATACGAATAGTGTGTATATAAGCGACGATTATTTCTATATTCAATGTCAGGACTAATGAACTTTGAAAGTGAAAGAGAAGAACAGTTTATACTCTTCTTTGAGATTATTATTTAAATATCAATTCCGACACTAATTTCATCTCAGGCCCATTTATATACCTGTCTCACTATACGAGTGAAGTGTAATTTTTTCTCGATTTTTATCTCTCCTGTGCTCTCATTGACTATTTTTAAGCATCACTTTTCTCACACTTTTATACGGAATACTAATTATAATTATTAATCATTTCAGTCGTAAATTGATTTAATTAAATATTATTTAAAGCTTTTTATTCAGTTCTCACTTATATAATGAAATATTATTGTATTTATGCAAATGGCAAACAAATATATTATTTTTTAATGAGCTAGGTCAATAAACTGTATCAAAGTTCCTAATTAATCAGCTGGCTTATCTAAATTGAGTCACTCCTGGTAAGGTATTTAATTTATTTTCAATATTATTCTGGATTATAATTATTTATTATAAATATTTTTTTAAAAATAACTGTGATTTTTCTAAATTCAGCTTTATTTATGAACATGGTGCTATGAACACGGGTGTCGGCCTGACAGAATTGTTAAATAGTGGCCAGTTGTTAAATAGTGGGTTAATAGGTAAGTGATCAGTGAATAATTTACAGTTTATATTCAGTGTATATTTTAAATGAAAGGAGAAATGATTTGTAAGAATATTATTGAGAATAATAATGAGACAAATGGTTAAAACAAAGAGAGAGTGAAAATAGATTTTTATCTGAAAATCAGAAAAACTTTTTAAATCTAATTATAATTTTGAATGAATTCAAACAATAGTCAGAGCGTCTGAAGAGAGACAGAGAATAAAGAAAAGACAAAACAGAGTACAAAATGTCAAACACTAAAGACAAACGACTTTTTCGTAAGATTTAAAATAAAATTATTATTAAATTTATATGAAATGCAATTCAAATGCAATTATAAGACGAAAATAATAGAGAAAGTCGTTACAGGAGTAGTGGTAAGACTGCTATAAATTCAACTCTTCAGTCAAAATCAGATTAAGAGAAAGAAAAAGATAATTATATTTTACTTGTCGTCTAATGAAGAGGAAAAAGGAATATAAAAAATCTCTTCTTTTTATTCCATACATAAACTCGTAATCACTTATACAGACGGTTATAGAGAGTACAGAATCAGGTTTTTCAGACTTATATATAAATTATTATTATTTTTATTTATACTATAATTGTTGCGGAGTTTATGTGCAGTAATGATGGGAGCAATGGATGGATTAATTTTAATAATTATTATAATAATAATAACAATATTTCAACCATTTTTTTTGCATAGTCTACTCGCTCTATAATGAGCTTGATAATATTTATAAATTCTGTTTATATATACATATTATATCATATGTTATATACAAATTGTAAATCTATCAGTAGTTATGTATACATGACTTGAATGTCACTCACAATACATATGGGGTTTAGGGGTTAGGACTCAGACATAGAGACTGTTTGGATGAGAGAGGAATTGATAGAACAGAGAAAATATTATTTATATATTTATAATTCGTATCCGTTTATTAACTTGATCACGATCTGAGTGCACATTTGCCCCAGCATAGCATACAGGGCCCATTTGAACCGATAGCCTCACAACTAATTTCAAATATGTTTAAGAAGTGAACAGTTTTTTGGTTGCCTTTAAGGTATGAATAGAGGAATAGATTTATTCACAAATCGAAAGCAAAAGGAATTTCGGAAATAATTTCTATCTTTAACTGAATTAATGTTTTATTTTAATAATAAAATAATTTTATTTGCAATTATTGAATAAACTAAAAATAATTATCACTGTGCACATCCAATCTTATATTTAAACTGACATAGTTTACAAATAAATAATAATAGAATTTTTGTTACAGTTTTCTCAAACTCTTATCGACTATTATTCAGATTTGTCACACAATAGACAAACAATTCTTATGTATTTATAAATAATTTTCAAAACATATCAAACTTAAAGTCCATTTTCTGACACCTATTACCTTTGGCTCTGATTGAACAGTCAAATATTCTTGATTATAATGATGTTTCCAATACATTTGTTCGCTCAATCAGAATGCGTGAAAATATTGTTGTGTTTTTTATGATTTTTAATACATTGCAAGAGAAGTAAGGGGCGATGCATTTACGACGTCCACCTGGGGTGGGGGAGGGGGAGTCGAGCAAATGTGGATGGAAGTGGACGCGCAATCAGAGGGGGGAGTTTATGGCTATGTGGACGTCCATTATGTGAATTGACACGAAATTTAAGTTTATATTTATTTGTTTTTTAAATGAGTGTAAAGTTATTTGTTATAAATGCACACTAATATTGATTATGTGCAATATTTGCTTTGATTTGAAATTCTGTCTATTTAATTTTATCTAATATTGGGGGGAGAGGGACGGGTATAGAAAGTGGACGTCATTATTTGTGAATTATGCAATGTGGACGCAAGTGGATTCTAGGGGGGTAGGGGTAAAAATTTTGTCGAAAAAGGTGGACGTCCTAAATGTATGGTCCCTTACCATTTAAATTGTAATATTTCTTTGGAGTGTAAAGAAGAATTTATTATTCATATTTTGAAAACTATATGAGCTAGATAAATTTTGTTTTCATATTATTGTATAGATTATAGAATAGAAAAATATATGCAAGATAAGTGGGCGTGACTTAGAAATTGTCCAAGTTTAATAGTTTTCAATTGAATATTATGGATTATCTCCGGAACCAAATATGATAAAAATATTTCGACTTCATATCCTTGTATAGC
>JAQIWA010001485.1:0-18119 GCA_034693305.1 Eueremaeus valkanovi | reverse complement strand
TTGCGATTGCGGGTGAGATGCGGGTAAGTTTGCGAAATGATTTTGAGGAAAAACTAGTTTTTGTGTGAGAAGGGTATTATGATTATTCTTATCTATAATATTTGAGTGAATATATAAGAGCAATATAAGCCACCCTTAAGTCACAAAAATATCCCCGATACTTTAAAATTGACTTAATTTCAACCAAATTCTATTAAATTAACAACAATTAAGACTAAATTCTATCAAATTAACAACAATTAAGACTAAATTCTATCAAATTAACAACAAATTAAATTTAAAATCAAATTAAAATTAAAGTTCAAATGACCAAAAGTATGTGTGAGCGCATGTGTATAATTTGCGAGACCCTTAAGATTACGATTTGAGTAACTATTTTTCGTTTACACTTTTCTCCTAAGAGTTAGGGCCGCTCGCAAACGCAACCCGCAAACCTCTAAGAGTGATAGTACGCACCCCAGTAGCCCATCGATGCTATATTTTATAAAAATTAATATCGACCAGATAGATTATTAAAAAGTCAGCCTATTTGTACTGAGGCCATTTTTCAAGAATTACTAAATGTTGACGAATTGACTAGTTAACTTTTTTGAAAATGTTAAATTTTAATATAAAATGTATTCCTCAAAAAATATTCTAAAATAATAAAATGTTCAAGATGGTGAAAATAAACTTGATTTAAATATCAACCACAGTATTCTTGCTAAGAGTGCAAATATTGCAAAGTGTTTCCTTGTTTAGCAAAATTTCAGATTTCTTAAATTTTACCCTAGTTGAATACCGAATGAGTAGTTAGAGTACACGAGAAAAGCATTTTTAAAATCGCTTCCAGACTTAATTCTAGCCTCGATAAATGGCAGCAGGGTATTTGATGGTACGGATCCCATGGACTAATTTTTTAAGCACACAAATAGATCGCTACTAAGAGTTGAGATAAAGATTATTCGCACGAGTTATGAGGCAATGAGTTATGAATATAAACATGGTAGAAATTCACTGAAAATATTCATTCGTATTCATTGTAAATATTTTCCAAATAATTCTAAAATTTTGACTAAAAATTCAGATATATTTGGATGTGATATAAGGGTTGAACTAATCTTATTTGTATTGACTGCAAAACTTATAGTCATATATGAAAAAATATAAGAAGTGTTCAATTGTTGATGATTTATTTGACTGTACTGCCAGAGCCTATATGTTTGAGGTGAGCAGGCTGCTTTTTAAGTGTTGTTTACGGAATCATATTCAGAACAGAACCGGAATTCGTATTCTATTCTTAAGATTAATGTATAAAAATGTGAATATCTTTAAGAATGAATAAAAAAGCACTTGAATTGAGTGCACATACAATTGAGGAGAGATTAACTGCAAAGGTTTGGGTTTATAGTTATTTCTATACAAAACCCGAATTCCGGTTCTGTTATATTGATAAAAAGCAAATCTATTCTACAGTAAATATGATTCCGCAAGACAACAAGTGAAAACTTGCCCTGCTCAGCAACAATTTATAGGGACTCAAAAATACCTTTATATTCTGAATTACATTTACAATTAATAATTACATTATTATTCGAATTCAAAGCTCAAGAACATATAATTTTTATTTTGTAAGAATAGTCTATTCTTTTACTGTAATGGGTTTATCAGAAGTCGGGTCAGTTTGTTGCGGCGCGCGGTTGTTTTTCAGAGCTCTGATTGGCTGATTTGAAACTTTAATACAGATTAAACAATTAAAAAGCAGTGGCGCTCAGCAACAACGAACGAAGCAACGAAGCAACGAAGTTCCCCAGAAATGAATAGCCCAAAGGGTACCCTTTGTTGTAGTCTCGTTAAGGCTTTAATTGTTGGTCTGAGAAATCGAATCGAGACTAGAGTTCACTTTTAGAATTAGACCGCATTCCGGGTTATTTGATATATTAAGCGAACACATGATGTGATGCGCGCCTCTATGGTGTCTATGGTGTCTATGGTGTCTGGACTGATGTCAATGTTCAACATTGATCCAAAACCGTTTTTTAAAGTTCAAATACCTTAATCTACACTCTATGTTACCATGTTAGATTACAATGAACTAGTTGCTTTCATTGTCGAAAATTATTTGCGACCAGAAAACATGATTATTCGTTACCGGCTCAATTTATATCGCGGGTAAGTTTTCTTATGACATAAATTGAGTTTTTATGTAATTTTTTGCGAACACTGTTCGACCAAATAGTCTATATCTCACCCATGAGAAGCCAACGCATCCAATAGCGTCTGATAGCATATCGGCCAAAATGGAAGGGTAGGAATTGCCGGCTGGAAAGTACGCGTGAAACCTTGGGTGCTGCCAGTGCGTCACCCCGGGCATTATATACTTTTCAAAATCAATCATAATTTTGTCCCAGTCTTCAGATCTCTTCGGTGCGGAATCGGGCAGAAAATCTTTGAGATACCCGGGTTCGACGTCTGGCGTCACTCTTCTCTGGGATATGGTCTCCAAGTAGTCGGCGATGTAGTCAACCATTTGCTTCCCGCGTCGGCGGAACTCTTTAGTATCCATTTGTTTGGCAATTATTTGTTGCGAAAACTTTTCTTTTGATTTCTTATTAATCGCTTCACAACTAATATTCGGTTCCTTTTTGGCCGATGTGGTCGTCGGCACTGTTGTTGTGCTCGCCGTCAATGGGGCCGTCGATGGTATCGGAGGCGTCGATGGGGACTGCGGTCGAGTGAACAAAGAGCGACAATCGCCGAAGAGGCGCATATAGCACAGCCAGTCAAAGTGCCACAGTTTGAATCAATGGGTGCTTTTCTCCGCACTGGACACCAAAGACAAACTGAGAAAATGGTTTCGAATAACACTTCAAGTAATGAGCTTTCAATTAAGTTAAGGTCATTTGATTGGCATTCGATCCAAACCAACTGTTCTGGACATCATTGACATGTTTGACATGAATGCCAGTACTTGTGTCAAGTGTTCATCCTTTCTATGATATCAATACTAATATTTCAATTGCTTTCTCTTTTTTCATATATTTTTTTCTATTAAACAAAGTTTTTCGGATTTTTAATAAAAAACGATTAAATAAATTGTTGTCTTTGTTTCAAATGGTGTTAACTATAACTCTAAAGGAGTGGACAGGTCTTCATCACAGAATCATTACACTTGACAGTGACTTCACTTTTTATACTGTATATAACTAATAAATTTTTGTGTCGTTCCGCCGTTCCTACAAGTGCTGAACGGTTTCCTTGGAGATACTCCTTATTGAAATGGTTTGGATGAGAGAGAGAATGGTTTGCTATCATTGAATGGCAGGTCGAGTGCATCACAACTGCATCATAACTTCGTTGATCGCCTTCTTTTCAATTAACTGCAGAATTTGGTGGAACGTCGTCTCTGACCCCTCTCTCACATATTTATAGAGAATAAATTGTCATCTCTTGTTCAATAAGCGAGCTCTGGAACGCATTCACGTTTAAAAGTATTCGCATTTTTATGGGAATAATCAAAAAGCAAGCGATGGTATGATCTATTATTATGGCCTTTGTCTGCACTATCACTACAGTATGACTGCTATATCTGACTCATTCTTACGGCAATAGACTGTTAGTTATTAGACAATTGATTGAAGAAATAGAACCAAAAGATAATGAATTTTGAATAAATATTTCCTACACTTCTATCCGCTTATAATGAATCGATTTCTTTATACGAATCAGTCTTTTCATGTTTTCCAAAATATATTTTCCTCTCTTATTTAGGATTGAGCCTGGGTAATACCCCTGGAGCATACAGAGATGATCAAAAAAAATTATTTCATTCTGAATCTACTCTAACATCAGAGAAGATTTTGATCAAAAATATTTTCTTTTCAGTTAAAAATTGAGTCGACACACATCGACACACATTGCTTGGAAAGAACGTAAAGCATATGATCAACAAGTGGATAAAATCATCGATTTTGAAAAAGACCTAGATTCCTGATAATATTCTATAATATTTTCACATTGAACCAATTTTGCCTTCTTGATGATAAAATATAGCTTTCAACTTGTTTAGTTATAGAAAGAAATCAGTACAGTACACTGAGTACAGGTTCAGTTTTAATCATTTTTTCGTAGCATTATAGTCAATGCCATATTTTGGATGAGTTGTTAGTTGGGGTCAATTGTTTGGAGAACCTATCAATTATGCATATTATGATAAATGTGAATATGTTCCTGGGTCTTATTCAGCTGACTGTTAAAAATCATTTTGATGACTTTATCCTATACTAGCATATGATTTGATAAATACAACCGAGATAGGCAATGGGAGTATAGGGGGTATACCCCCTGTGATTTTGACCGTGGCATACCCCCTCTCTATTTTTCGATGTTTTTGAGGAAAAAACACGAAAATGGGTCACTTTTGGCCCTCAAAAGTGATTCATTGTACCTCTTTTGGCAAACTTTTTGGCTTACCCCCCCCTATCGTCAGACCCATTGCCTATCTCTGTAAATATAAATAATAACGGATATAATGTGACAGAAAGTTTTACTCAAAAGATTTCAGTATTTATTTAACAAAAAGAGTAAAATACGCAAACAATATCAAAAAGTAGTGATGCCGGGCCAATCATTCCGAAATACTGTCCACACCCTGATCGTCAAAAGGTGGCCTTGAGTTTAAAGAGTTCAAATATTAAAATATTGGATACGTATAGATAGGTAAGTGGTCGGTTGTATAGACTGGTGAGACACTGACAGTGTGATTGCCAATGAAGATGTAACCCAATCATTGCAATCACACAATCATTACAATTGACGACAACTATTGAGAAGCACTTCATTTCATATCTATAACGCAATCATATATTCGGTCAGAATCTGAAAACGGAAATAAATACTTGAGTTAATAGTTTTGTCAAACTATAGAAGCAATTACTCTGTTCTTCAGTTTAATAATAAACGAGGAATTCGTTTAACAAAAAACCATTAAATTTGAAATACGAGACAAAAATAAATGTTTGATGAGATGAGCAAATATTAATACAAGTTCTGCTTTCAATATGAATGGCCAGAATTTTGATGCAGGTGTTCCATCAAATTGTACTTGTTAAGTTTTGTGGTTGGCTTTCGAAAGATGACACTTAAAGTTTATTTGAGAAAAGTTCTAAAAAGTTTCCGGAACTTGATTATAGAAATTTTATACCAATTTTGTATCAATTTATAAATTATAATAGAATAGCATAAATATTTTAGAGGCGTTTTGCTCAAGCAATCAATGCTGTATTGAATATGATTACCATCGGTAACATTGCTTGATATTAATAATTATAAGCAGAGCCTCTCGAACACGGCGGCAAAGCGGTGCATATCAGACTGGTGCGATCAATGCAGACATAGGGGAGTTGACACATCAACTTAATAGTTAGCATGTTAACTTTCAAACTCAGTTCAACACTTTTTTGAATTTTCCATATGAATTCGCATACTTGAACTTGAATGCGAACAGACTATTGAGTTAGTGTTGTGTTCACATGTGCCGTTTTTTCTTCTATTGGTACCAGACTGCTATAAGTGGCTTTGCCGCCGTGTTCTAGAGGCTCTGATTATAAGCTTTTAATCGATTTTCAATTCATTTGATATCGAAATACGGTTTCAATTATTGTCCACTATTTACACCTCTGGCCTTCCTTTTTCGCTCATTTATTAATTTCAGAGACACTTTCGAACAATACTTCCGATCCAAATATAACTGTGCGCACCTAATGCCAGGATCATAGGCTCACTTTTAAATCACTGCATTTACATTAGAATATATAATATACAGTATATTCACTGCATATTTTATATACCGGTATATTTTTAGTTGAATTTACTATTAATGACTAATAATAAGTCAATTATTAATTTAAAGTTTAGTGTCGTCTGAATTACAGACAAAAATGAAGATATATTGAGTGTATGAGAGATCGTCTTCAACTAAAATCAATATTTCTTTAGAATAGCTCTGAAAGCAAAATATTTTTTGCGTTTAAGTGAACAGAATCTGAATTTATATTGATTTATGATTCGGTGAACTTTTAAAAAACATATTTATCAATGAAATCATTGACTCATTAATAATGTTTGAAAAGAGAAACCAAACAGAAATCATAAAATAATAAATGAACGAGAATTCTATAATTGAATTTAACTCAATCAATATCGTTTTATGCATGTGCAAGGACAACTTACATTTTTTGGAAAACTCAAGAAATACTCTTTATGTTCGATATTTTGTTAACTGATTGAGTTTACCCGAACCAAAATATTTTCAAATAATCAAATCTTTCATTTACTTAAAAATTGTGTATACCTTTTGCTGAGCATCCGGTCTACTATAAGCAGGTTCAATTTGTTTTAAAACATTAAAGAGAGTTACTTATTTGATCAAGAAAAAAATCAATGATCAAGATAAGATGATCAATATCTAAATGAAACAAGCAAGGACAGTGATGAGAAATGGATTGTTTCGAAAAGCTGAAGCCGTCCTCTAAAAGGAGGCCTTTTATTGACGAAAAAGTAGCCGAAATCCCAAAACCAAAAACACAAAATGACCTGATGCACCCCTTTGACCCATTTGGACAGTCGACCAGCACTTCTGCAGTGAGATTATGCAAATCTGGCCAATTGTTTGTAATACAAAACAATTATAAAATTATCTTTTCTTTTCTTCTTTTCATAATCCAGTAGCATTGTTTTGCTTTTTCGCCATAAATTCCATAACAGTATTTGCATAAAGACACTACTGGCCAAAGTTGGTCCAAAAGAAGACAAGATTAGCTCCAAATCAATATTTTCGATAATAATTATTAATTATGTGTCGATCACAACAGTTATGTTTTAAAAATTATTTCTATAATATTATATATAAATGTTTGAGCCATTGATTGAATCTATTTCTACAGTATATTTGAATTCTTGGTTATATTGATTATATAGATTGGGCACTAATATAAATAAATATTTACTTATATTCTAGAAGTAAATCGATTATAGTATAGGTTTAGAACAGAGATGCCGAATGTCAGCAATTAATTGTAGAATATTTTTGATTTTCATAAATTTCAATATTTTAAAACTACTTTTCTTTTTTGTTTCTTTTTGACTAACCTAGGGAAGGGTGAGAAAATCGAATTGGGTCACCTTATACGACCACGGGTCAAGTATGGGATGATTGTTGCATAAGACCAATTACATCCCTGATATAGAGTTACGAAAGAATGTTTGGAAATAATTTAAAATAGTTTATTTGAAATATAGTCTCACATATAGTAAAGCATTTTTCAAAACTCTTTTCAATTAATAGTCTTCTATACTGTGCTCACAATACTGGCTATACAGTACTCGCAGATAATTCTTCATATTTATTAGAATTGCCAATAAATAAGTGAATGCCTCACAGAGTGAACATAATTTATTAGATAGCATTCAAAACACTTTCTCATACCTGTTCTAGCATAGAAAGCCGGTTCAATCATTCATAATTTTGGTTTTAGTTATGAGTCTCTGATCAATTTGAAGCCGTTTTCTACTGGAAAGCACAGTCAGTACTGTGTAAGCATTGCGGGCAACGATAGCACAAGTCGTGGGAGACTTTTTAACGTATAGTCACAACCAGACCAACAGACCAGCAAAACGTTTTAGTGAAGCGAATGTATTTGGGCTTCTGAGCAAACTGGGACCTCCTGCCAGCACCCATTCCTCTCTAATGTTCAGTGTCAGAGCCACAATACCAGTTCTAGTAAAACAATATTCATTTTTTACAACAAGAGATTGTATGCAAATAAACATTTATTCCTATATAAGTAAATCCCAATTTGTCGCTTCAATGCCTTTCCTCGACATCTTCTTCCTGTTTTCCAACGCATTCTTATGATTATTATCTAAGATAAGGATCAGTACAAGACTGGCAATACTGTACAGTATGTTAAGTAAAATAGTGATTACATTAGAAAATAAGTATTTTCATACGATTTGTATAAAAGAAATAATAGTTTTTCGACGCCTCTAAACAACAACAGTTGACAAATGAATGCTAAGGTGTTGTCAGAGAGTAAGAGCCACCGAATCTAATTCATGATAAGTCTTAGAGCTCACGAACAGATAGTTTTTGCTTAACATTGTTTTGATTAATATTATTATACAATAAGATCGAACTGAAGCTCAATTGTCTGCAAAGTTGTGTTCACTTAGCGGTCAGACATACAATGTTTTGCGTAGCTATAGCTCAATGTCTTTAAGGCTTGTTTTCAACGTTAGTCGAGAATCGCATACAACTCATAGAAGGCTAGAATTTTCTCATCACAATTATGCGCTCTCTTTCCAAGAAATGGCCTTTCGGCGAGAAATAGATAAAAGTTGACCTTTACCTTCACCATTACTCTGCCCTATTGACTTTACCTGAGCCCATATCTATGCCTTTATCGTTGTCAATGTGAAAGGGGAAAACATAGAGCTTTTCTAACCTAATTATTTTACGGCCATCATTAAAGTGTAGGCGAACATGAAGTAGCAGTTAGTCGGTCTTTGTGTCTATTGTCCCATCTCTGCCCCATCCCTGCTTTCACAGCTATAACCCCAAGCAATGCAATAATGACTTTCAAACAGGTATTTGTTACGGCTTTCTCTTCCTATCAAATGAATCTCAGGCTCTTTGACAGTCCTTTCGATCGAATACTTTCTATTAAATTATATCCATTTTAATCAATAATTATTGCATTCAATAGACGTTTAATATTTAGTTTTCATAAAATGATTGTTTGTATTAAAAATATGTCTAATATGTCGTGAAAATAATTTAGCGAAAGATGGTATCGAATGGAAAGTATTGTCAAAATACAAGCTCACAATTATGGGTATACACGGGTTCCCCACTGAACAAGACTCGGACTAATAGGCTCTAAAGTAAAGTTGAGTTGATTGATGACAAAACCTCAACCGGTGATCATGAGAATCATAAAAGACTGCGAATAACATTTGACATACTTTGAATTGAATTAGCACTGGTATGCTATATGACTACAATATGTGTGCATCCGATGCAATGATCTCTCTTTCACTTAATTAAATGTCAACTTTCTATCTATTGATACGAATATTTTTAAATATTATAAACATTTTGATTGCATTCACTTTTTATAACTCAATTACATTTTTATATTAAACATCTTTAGAAATGTGAGAATCAATTTTCAAAATAGTAGGTAGATGATATTCATCAGATTCAAATTTCAAAGATTCTGAACCAAATTAATGATAATTTAAATTTTATTATTAATTTATTTTTAATAGAAGTCGATTGATATAAGCAGAGTTGGCGAGGACTGACTGATCCAGTCCATTTCTATAGTATCGACTTTTGATTACTGTACAGTAGTTACTGCATTAGAATTGCTGTAACGACTATCGGCTGCAATGCTTTCTATAAGCGGGACGTCCCAAGTGATGACTGGGCGACCAATCCAGTCGGAGAAGGCTTTTGCTGAAAGTAAAGCACAAAAGAGTAAAAAAGTTTGTTTGACACAAAAGCAAAGCGTATGTCAAACAACATCTCTGTGCCTCCCAGTCCTATAATAAATGGTTTAACTCGTGTAAAAACTATCCTCTTTATTGTCAACGACCCCTAATTCAGTTAGATTTAAGAAACTTTTCAACAATTCAAGTGCTTTGCCATTCATTCGCCAAAAGTACTGCTTGTGTTCTGTTCTCCTCTAATCTCAATCATATCTAATCTGTTTTAAACAATTGTAAGTAATTTTTAAATTTTATTATCAATAAAACAATAATCAACTCATAATCAAAGTTATTCAGAGCTTTATTATCTACTCATAAGCCATGAAACCCTAAATTGGAGGAACGGTAGCGCTTAAAAGGTCATAATAATCGACGAGCGAATCGACTTTAATTACCTTTGAATAACCGCAAGCATTGGTAGAGTTAAACAAAATAAAGTTTGTCATAAAAACTCAGCACTAGTTTTGTGGACTTCTCTCGACTATAAAACTCATCAGTTATGGCAGTTTCCAGTGCTATTAGCATTCGGCCCATATTTGCTGGATATCCCTTTCAAGGTATTGTTCTTTATTTTTCATACAGGGTATAATCATATATTTTCTGTAACATTTGACTAAAAACATACCAGGGTAAAGAACTTTCTTAATTCAAATTTTATGGTTTATATTATATCGTTTTACTCATAATGACAAAGTATCTATGGTTAGATCAGACCTGGGCAATGGGGGGCGTCGAGGGGCGCCTACCCGTCCCTAGGATATTTGCTGACCCCCTGAGTCGGAGCCAAAAATTCAAAAAATTCAATGAGTTTTGGAAAATGATAAGAAAAAATAAGTTCAGATCAATTGAGGTTTTCTATTGGTTTCTGTTCTAAAATATGATTATTAATAGTTATATATTTCACTCCGTTATTAAGTAAACTCGGAGTTCAAAATGAATTACTAACCAATTGCACTACCAGTTTATATCAAAGTACAGTATTACCCGGTTCTCAATTATTTCATACAATTTTTTGTTAGAATTTTGTATAAATTACTGTTTTATTATTATTTTAATAAATTGGTTTTGCCAGGGGTGCGAATTTCGATTAAATTCTATCAAATTAAACTTAATTAAACTCGATTTAGCCGAATTTAGGTCGAACACCGATTATAGACTCCATTTTAGCCAATTCCTATCCACCATTTACCTCCGCCTGTTCACTAGGATTGCTGAGCTTGGCTAACCCTAGCTTATAGCAAGTAAGTTTCAAGAACTTTCCTGTTATTCTGCATAGATTTTTGTCAAAATATCATTCAGATGAAGCCGTGAACATATAATTTCTTTTTTAAAAACTGAAATAAAATATAATAATACATTTATCACTATGCATGGCCAAGCTCAGCGAACGTAGGGGATATGGCAGTTCACTAAAATCGGGTTATACTGTACAAAGAAAAAAGTTTAAAAAATGTCGAAGAAAATTTATTCCTATAGAAATCGGTCTTTCCCTCACTACAGCTGCAGGTACAAATTAGAACAGTGTGCTTTTACACACATTTGAACGTGATGACATTTTCTGCGCTTTTTACATGTTCCGGGCTATACCTTTACTTCGTACCTCCTTTTAAATTTTTTTGACTCACCCCTATGTTTCTACCAGTGCCCACGTCTGGGTTAGATGTGATTAGTTTTTGACTGAACAATGCAATCAAAAATCGTAGTTCATATCAATTTGCTAGAGGATTGCACTTATGTGATCTGCTTGGTAACTTCGAATTATTTTCGAATTAAATTGAAATAAAAAAAAGAAGACAAGTTACTGAAGTTATTTAAAATATCTACCCTGTCACAATTTTTATCTTTTCTTCCAACTATTAATAAATGATGAAAATTAAATTAATAGACATTTTTTGTTTTTCTCCAACAAAAGAGTTTTCTGTCGATAAGTTATGAGACAAACAGTTCTGTCAAATAACTCAGAATCAATTGAATTATATTATACTTATTATAGCATAGAATATGTTTTACAGACAGAGGACATAAAAGTTGAATAATATTCTCTAAATGTGAAAGTTTTTTCATTTTCAAGATTACGCTATAAATTACTGCTTGAATGTGTGAGAAACAAAAAAAGCAGTCTTCAGACTATTCTACTGTCTATTGCTTTATTGGCACAGTTAGCGCTTGTCGGCCTTTCTATTATATCTTGCAAAATTTTAATATTTTCCTGGAACATTTAGATTGATTTTGAGGCGTGAATATAATTGGTCCAGTTGTTAATTGTTTCCAATTTTTTATGCCAGAGGTGTGCAGAAAAACATAATATCAAACCTTTGCGCTTCGTATAAGCATCAAAATGCACTGGCATAATGTACATGGAGCAATTATTGAAACTGTGCCGACTGCCGTAAACTGCGACCATAATTATTTTCGAAGACTGCATATTATCTGTCTCTCTATACAATACAATTATTTTATTGAATAACTATTTAATAACTTATTTTGAATATCGTTTGGAATTCTATATTAATATACAGTAAATATGAAATAAGAAGTAATAGAATGAAAGGAATAACAAAACAGTCACTATTCTTGAAAGGAGTCGTATTGTCCGCAATCTATAGTAGTGTCTCCGACAGCAGTTATTGTACCTGACTTTAGCATCAAGAGATCATCTGGTTAACACTTTTTAGTGTTCCAGTACATACTGAAAAGTAATAGGGATAATTTTGCGCCTATCGCACTAACAGCGCCTAAGTGACCATGCTCTTCTTTATTACATACACTATATTATATAACTTTTTTCCAGTGAATTCATAACTATTTTATAAATCTGTGATTCGTTTTCAACTACAGAATAGTTTAATCTATTAATATGTCTTAATTTGCAAAACATTTCAATTTTTATAAAAATATTATTTTTTATTGTAATCAATCATTAAAAACAAACCGACCTTTTATTTAAAATAGGTTTAAATATATTAAATAAAACTTTATTCTAATCGCTGTTCGAAACAGTCTTACAGTTGTATCAGATATTAAGATAATTAATGTAATCATAGGTAATATGAGATTTAAAAATTGACAAATTATATCGATATATGAATGCAATATTAAAAAAGTGTTCTCCAGTGCAGAGGTAGGCAATTGAGGGTATAGGGGGGTATATCCCCTGTGATACCCTCCCCCTGTTTTTCGAGGATTTGGAGGGAAAAACTAAAAAATAGGGCAATTTTGGCGAAAAAAGTGATTGGTTGCACCCCTTTTGGCAAAAATTTTTGGCTTAGCCCCCCCCCTGTCGTCAGACCCAGTGCCTATCTCTGCAATGTAAGTTATGGAAGATCTTCGGATGAGCAAAAGTTAATAGCCAGGGTGTTTTCAATCATTGATTAAAACCAATTCTAACGACTGACATGTGAATTGATTTGTATGTGAAGGCCATTGAGTACACATTGACTCTATGGGACGCAAGCAGTGAATCATTGAAGTTGTGGCCCAAGAGATGATTCTAATGAGAGGCTAATTAACTATAGTATTAAAGTAATTATCGCTCGAAATAATGTACCACTCCTCCACTTCTGCCATATGATCGTTAAATATAGTTCCGATTCTTGGGATTTGTTTCCTATTTAATGACTACTATTTATACATTAAGTCTGATCTCTGAAAGAGTGCGAACACTATGTCTGAACGACTCGAAAATCAGTTGCGAACTAAGAGTCTATTAAATTAATCGATTCATACAATAAAGCACTTGTGCTCAACAATAATGCATTTGAAATGGAAGTCACAGAATATCGAAATCATAAGTTTACTCGAAGGTTCATAAGACTAACCTTGTTCATCACCTTTATTCATATAATTGATTTTTTGCAATCAAATCAAATTAATCTAACTTTGGTTCAGGTCAGGGACGCGTCAATCAATTGGGTGGTGTCTTCATCAATGGCCGTCCACTTCCGAATCATATACGCTATAAGATCGTAGAGATGGCTGCGGCCGGAGTGCGTCCGTGTGTTATAAGCCGGCAGTTGCGGGTCAGTCACGGGTGTGTCTCCAAAATACTCAACCGATATCAGGAAACTGGAAGTATACGACCCGGCGTTATAGGAGGCAGTAAACCACGCGTTGCCACTCCAGAAGTCGAGAAGAGGATCGAAGACTACAAGAAAGAGAATCCAGGGTACATTCGCATTAACTAGATTTACTCGACTTTAACTGTGAATTCATATATTTTACTTATGACTTGAATTCATACAAACAGGATCTTCAGTTGGGAGATAAGGGACCGACTCATCAAAGTAAGTATTCAATCAAAATATACGCTATGTCTACAGTAAAAAATAAAACCTATACTCTATGAACTGGATCATATTACTGCAAGCAGAGTACTCCTATTAATATTATAGTAACTGCTCTTTTAAATACTGAGAACTATTACTATTACCCAAGAAGAGCAGAAAACCGAGAATTCACGGATCGTATAGTTTTTTGCCATCGAGCTTATGAGCAGCAAAATTCATTTTATTTTGATCCAGAGCATTTGCAGTATTAAAGAGATTTTTCATCAAAAACATAAACACTAATACAAAAAAGAAATGAATATAAGTTGAAGAAGTTAAGACCCTGATGTCATACTCTAGGAAAGGCCAATACAATATCAATGCAATTACTATTGAATATCAATTATATGTTTATAACCCTTAATATCAAGTGAAGAATAAGTGAATTTTTTTGTGAGATATTGAGAAATTTCAGTCTATGTATGGCATTGAATAACGTCTACAAAAAATATTATAAATCAATGACTATCTATGAAAAACTAATATAAACCTATCCACGTTATTCTCTTAACAACCAATTCTTGTTCAGTAAAATTTCAGATTTTTTGATTTTTTCTCTAAGTCAACATGTTTTGACTTATTTATGCTTATGAGCTAAAAAGGTACTATAGCTAAAACTATCAAAAACATAGTAACAAATGTAATCGAAGAATAAGTTCAATACTAAATGTTAAGAATTCTATTGAATTATTAGTCAAATAATGCAAACATAGAACCAGTGCTGTAGACAAGCGATAAACGAAGTCATGTCTTGTTTGGAAAATACTCTGTGAACCAGATCAAATCAATGCAACGCAATGCAATTTTATACCCTGAATCAAAAAAGCTCTTCTTTGACTATTACTATTAGATTTAAACTTTCAATAGAATCGGATGAAAATTAATTTCTTTGTAAAATTATTTCTAAATATATTGATAATTGATATATAGGAAGGAATTTGTGACAAGAATACAGCTCCGAGTGTCAGCTCAATTAGCCGTGTATTGCGTGGAAGCAATAGAGGCAGTGATTATAGAAGTGGTAATGAGAGCGATGTGTCTCTAAATGATTATATCACACGTAAGGACCATAGCATCGACGGAATATTAGGCGGTAAGTGAGCTCTTGATTGTTATTTGGCTACAGATTTGTTTTGCTTCTAATCTGATAACAGAGTGTAAGCGCTTTGGAAATAGCGTTGAGCGACACTAAACTGTTAGTTAGTTAAGAGCATGAAGTCATGAAGTGCTTGATCCTAATGCGTAAGAATGTGATTCTCAATGCATATTTGCATGATTTGTATGCATTCTATGCTTCATTACGAGCTCAGGTACTGCTGAGGGCCGTAAAGCCAATATAGTGCTCCAGACCTGCCGATACAAATAGCTATTCCTATTGAGACCTCTTTGATTTGTACGCTACCACTCGTTGACAGAGTGTAGCAGATGGTAGTGGCATAAATGGCACTGGCTCTGGCTCTGGCACACTGGTATGTCTGAATGTCTGTAGCAATTGGCAGCCAATTTACAATTAGGAACAAAGACCGACAACTGCTTAGAAGGCTTTGTGCGTGAAATCATGGCAGACGTCCTTAATGTTAGAGCGCATTACTCTCTATATTAAACTTTAAATACATATTCGCTCTTCTCATCACTTTAGAGGAAACTATAGAATATAGTTCGGAGACAAACCATTGTTGAGAAGATACGAGTCATACGAACCAGTATTGAGTTGAGTCCCGAACTGTTGCTCAGTTCAGTGCCAATCAAGTATAGCGAATCTCATTTTATATATATTTCTTTTTTCCGTCCCGTTCTCATGTGTTGGCCTCATATCATGAATAGGACGTTACGCTAATTTAGAACAGAGTCAGAGCCAGAACACAGTTGACTCTGATCAGAGACCAGAGCACAGTTGCCCGCGATTTGAATGCAGTGAACATATCTCACATGCAATCTAATAGCTTATAGTTGTGTCGCATAATATTCATCTCTGCAGCCAATTGTGTTGCGCTTACACTTCTGGCAGTCCGTTCATAATTGGGGCCATTTAGCGAATGAACGCCGATTCCGATTATACATCATTTTTTGCATATTCTTTATGAAAGCAAAAACAACTTTAAATTGAATCGAAACTCATTTTTTATCCAATAGTTTGTTATTTTTATTCGCTGTAAAAGTGCACAAACTTTACGCCTGTTTTCGACACCTGTGATCACTTTAGCAGACAATTGCCAACCATTGTCACAATACCAGTGCTGCACAATCTCTGAGTTCAGGCTCATCTTCCAGTTTAACTTATTTAGTCACCGATTGCTTGCATTCAATCCTTCAGATATGCGGTCTCATCAAAGATCGCATATTCGGTAGTCTTTTAGTCTTTTTTAATATATATTCCTAACAATAAGTGTAGCCTTAGATCTCCGCCTCACTATTCATTGATAACCTTAAGCATTATAGTGCTCACTGGGTGGCCATCAACTAAAAATGTCACCAATAATGGTCAGAGTTGGCTAATATTTGGCTCTTTGTTTGTGTGAATGTGAGCCGCATTAGTGTTTTTAATATCAATACTTTCGGTGCAATTCTTCTTATAGCACATAAAGCAAAGACACATAGACTGAGTGTAAGGCCTGCATAGGTCAGCACTGCCCCCACGCAGAGTCCTTCAATGCAGATCTTGTACTAGTATTGTGAACCACTACAGGCAGTCGTTGTCGGACAGCGACAAAAGTCATTTGACTCAGAACTGTTGAAAACAGCTCATGATTGCCGATCAATGCATAAATATAAGGTGTGAGCTCTGTTGCGGTCCTTTTGAACATCATTTCCATATTGTTGTACAATACTTAGCCCACCATCAAAGGTAAAATGCCAACAACTCCAAAAAACATGCCTGTGCCTTACTTATTCAATATAGAATTCGGTGTGGTCCTACATGTACTACTGTCACAGTAACTGTATCAGTACTACTAAACTGTACCAGCCAGTACCTCTTTTGCTCCATTACTCCAATCCAGAAGTTTATAAATAAAGGCATTTGTGTTTGAGTTCAGAGAAAGTCAATGCACTTATTAATTGAATGCTTCTGTAATACATCGCTCTTTCATTAAGTCTATATAAAAGCCAAACAAATGATAAATCTATTGAATAATTAGCGAAAATAACTAAATCGGAGACATTTGAAAACAGGCCGAAGCGGTGATGATTCCGATTGTGAGTCAGAGCCGGGCATAACATTGAAGCGAAAGCAAAGGCGATCGCGCACTACATTCACCGCTGAACAACTCGATGAACTCGAGAGGTCTTTCGAGAGAACACAATACCCCGATGTCTATACTCGGGAAGAGTTGGCACAGAAAACAAAATTAACTGAAGCGAGAGTTCAGGTATTCTATTGAATGAAAGGAAACGAGCATTGAATGAGCTCTGAATACAGTTTGATTACAAGAAAAATACTGATTGTTTCAAATGAAGGTCTGGTTCAGTAATCGTAGGGCCCGTTGGCGTAAACAAGTCGGCGGATCACAAATGAGTGGCAGCTTTATGTCAACACCACCACCAGTGCCACCGACTTCTGCCTCAAATCTTAATATTGGAGGATATTCTCAATCAAACATATCATCTCATTGTATGGATTCACAAGAATTCGCACACAACCATACGGGTGCGTCTGTTCACTCCTTTGTCAATTTATAATGACCTAGTCTTTGCTTAATTAAGCACATGCTTTAAAAAGAATGGCCAAGGAGGGTTTGCCAAAATATCATAAAGATTTTTAAAAATCGGCAAAAATTCCTCTGTTTGTTGAGTCATATCAAGCCATACCTTAATGTTTAGGTCTTTTGGCTCAATATAAGGCAAAACTGACGGCGAGGTCACCATTTTTATCTCCGCTTTGTTAATAAGAGGAGTATATAGTTTCTGAAGGGATAAACTGTAGAGATGTGTCTCTGTAGGCATAAGCTGGAGAAATGGGTCTTTACGGATAGGCTGGTGAGGCGTCTCTGTAGTAGTAAAGCCAACTGGAGATGCCAATGTTTACATTTTACCTAGTACAGGTTGGACTCCTAAGACTGCTTTAATATTTTCTTTCTTTAATTCAATTCATATTGAGTTCAATTAATTCAATTTGAATCGGATTTTGAATCAAATTAATAATAATAATTGCAATTAACTTAAAACTCATATAATTATGGCTGCAGTGAACTCAATATGAATTGAATTAAAGAAAGAAAATATTAAAGCAGTCTAAGGAGTCCAACCTGTACTAGGTAAAATGTA
>JAQIWA010001484.1:0-18122 GCA_034693305.1 Eueremaeus valkanovi | reverse complement strand
CTATTGATTTCACTATATACCTGGATAAGTGGCTGGAACCAGTACGCAGAGAAAATTCAGCCGAGAAAATGATAAAACTGATGGCAGACCTGGAGAATGCAGTCGACAACAACTCTTCAAGAGTTACTCTTGCGATGAAAAGTTCTGCTTAGGTCTGGTTTACATATGTACCTTGCTCATTGAATTGATTAAAATAGTAAATAATAGCAGACATAGGCAATGGGGTTAGGGAGGAGTTAAACCCTTCTAGAAGTTTGACTAAGACTGAGCCGCTCCTCGATTTCGTCGCTGTACCCTTACCCCAACCTCACCTGGTCAATATTACAGCTGACCCCACCCCCAAATGCCAATAATGGGTCAGTAGGCAAAACCTATTGTCCGAGTCTTGAGTAGTGGCAGAGATTCATACACCTATGCTATTATGACCTTGTTGGGAATTGATTTCTAATCTACTCTCATATTATAGGCCAGCGATTAATCCAAGGCTTAAATGGTATAAAACCAAAATTGACCGGAGTTCAAATGAATTTAATTAATGATGAGTTGAAGAAGTATTTCAGAGCTAATGTCAAATATCACTGCGATTTTCGGGTTAAGAACCGATTCATTCCTTTGGATCAATGCCCAAGTCTTCGTTTTCTGGAATCAGGTCTGCATTCGAGCCATTAATTCATTTCTCTCTAAAACCCAAACATTTACCCAAAGGTTGGCGTTATTTGTCGTTTCCGATCGAATATTCACTGCAGAACCCAATGCCTGAAGAGCTGAGGAATAATGAACTGATGGCTAAATTCTATGACAAATCATTGGAATATGCATTAGCCATAGATGACCTGTACATGTCTGTGCCCAAAATGGTGACCAACGATATGTCATCTCATGTCATGTCTTATGCCTTCTATAAGAAGTGTTCGATTCAGTCGGCGATTGACTATCAGTACAGATATGCTATGGATTTGGAGACTGAATGCAAAAAACTGATGAATGAGTTGAGGGATAAGACAACCACTGTATGGGAACCGTTAGACGAATACCTGGATGGCTTACTCAACCTGGGCTACGCCACTGCAGAGCTCTGTACGACTTACTTCGAATATGAACTGAAAGACGGTTTCATATATAGCAGGAAATGGATTCAAATGCACGACATTCTGAGGAATGACTGCAAAGAATTCAATGCATTCAACGTTTAACGAGTCATATGACTGACGATAAGCTCATTGAATAATAAAGTTGTTATTTATTAAGAATTTTATCAATTATTTTGTTGAAATAAAAATTGCGAATTCTTTTAGTCTCGAAATAAGTGTTATTTTTGGACTCAATAACTCTTTTGAATTAACTGAACTCAATTCTCAACAAAGTGAGCCAGGTTAGAAAGTTGGCGAACATAACAGCATAGAATACTTAATACCTTTCGAAATCGGAAAAATATCCGACCATTAGTGGCACAACAACCTCACCAATAGAGCCGGTGTCGCCTATTATAGCGGACACAGCGCCAAAGCATTTGTTGAGGACACTTTAGTGGCCAGTTGTGCCGACACAGTAGTTGTAATGAGAGAATAGGGGCCGTTAACGAAGAGGCCAGACATGAATGTATACAATAGACAAACAATAGTAGATAGAGAATGGAGTTCAAAAGTATTCGGACTATTGCCCAGATTTGAAATGTTATGGAGATGAACAGGGGGTAATCAAGGAAATATTTGATCATGATTATGGTTGAAACAAAAATTCATATCAATATAAAGATATTCTTATAAATTGTTTTTCAATAAAATATTTATTTAAAGATCAAAATTATTTCTTATTCAACGCCAAGAATTAATAAACGCAATAAATACAACGTGGGTCATATAATTTTACATACCCTGTGCGAAATTAATTTTACTGTACCTGATCTTATTTGAATAAATAGATTTTATTCAAATATGATTATTCAAATCGAGATATGTTTGAAATTTTTCCAAAACATTTCACTTTCTAATAAAGATTAAATATTTTTCATATAATTTATAGACAAAAGTAATAAAAGAAATGTTATTTTTCGGCGCATTTTATATTAGATTTTATTATTCAATAAAGAATTTGAACACATGTACAGTAGAATCAATGGAAAGCTTTTGCACCTAGATTCCTTTGGGTTCGCTTCTTCGTCATATCATTTATTACTAATTATGTACTTTAAAGACTGAATTAGTTATAAAATCATATTTAAGATGAGTTTACGTATAATTACATTTAGTTATTCAATGTCTCTCTGACTATCTGTGATATAAGTCTTTAAATAAGTATAATTCACAATAAAATAACCGTTAATTCAACTATAATTTGTGTCAATTATTTTTAATCCTTTTTGATTCAAATATTTTTTTTTATAAAAATCAGTTTTAGTTAAATATTATTTAATAAATAGTTTACATAAAAATCATTTGTAATCAATAATGACTGTAACTACTAATGGATTGGATAAACATGTGGAACAAATGGAGAAACAAGAGGAACCAGATCCAAGAAACTTGACTATCAAGCAGAAAATCATGTACACTGGGATTCATAACTATATTCATTTGCTTTTTGTAAGAATACTTATAAATACTATTTAAACTGAATAATCTCCTGAACCTATTGAAAATTGGCCAGGGACTAACATTGTCTAGTATGGCGCCGGCATTTGTGGATTATCGCGAAATACTTAACACGGAAATGCGCTGGATCGGTCTGTTTCCGACATTCCAAGCAGCTGGCATATTTACCGGGTCATTCTGTATGTATAAATTATGAGCTTGCTTATTATAACGGAGCTTTATTTAATAAACTCGAAAGAATTGAAGATATTTTTTAGGAAATATTTTTAATTAGTTTCAAATCTATTTAATTTTCGCTCAATTTTCTGCTCGATATTCAAAATAATATTAATATTTATAATAATTTCTATTTCAGTGCCCATACTATTCAAGTATGTGAACCGTCAGCTCTTCCTATCATTCCTAATCATATGCCAGGGATTGGGCACTATATTCCAACCTTGGTCTACAGAACTCTGGCACCTGTATGTCTGTATATTTGTATATGGCCTGGGTATAGGGGCCTGGAATGGAGCGAATAATGTTATTTTGATAGAGATGTGGCAAAACAGAAGTCCATCTATACTCCAGTTTTCTCAGTTCATATACGGCGTCGGCACTATTATCGGCCCTCTATTGGACCAAAATTATGTTATTGGAGAACAAATATGTCCGGGTGTTTGGCCAGAGGACTGTAAAGAAAACATGACCAGCACAACAATATCCAGCACATTCTTCAACCAAACAAATGCTGTTTGCGATGAGGAATGTCGACAATATGACAGACGGCCCAAACTTAAAATACCCTTGATGATTGGTGGCATTCTGCAGATGCTTGGTCAGTATATCTAGTAGACTACTCAGAATATTTTTAAATAGATGGATGATTTTAAGATTTAAAGCAACGAAGTCATTAAATACGGTTAATATCCTTTTGACAAATATTCTAATATTAATAATCGATTTGCAGAGGATTTGACCGCTATTTAAGGTCTTTGCAAAACAACACTATTTATACAAATACTTAATCATTCATTACTGGATGAGATATTATTTAGACACCGGTCAAATTTACGTAAATATAATTTCTAATGTTCTTGATCCAGGTGCATTGATGATGCTGGGAATGTACTTCCATAAGAAATATCACTTCAATAAAGACACGAAAATAGAAGTGATTGTGAATGAGGAACAGAAGGAAAGGCATAGGAAATATGTACCAAGCAAGACTATTATTTGCTGCATTTCCATATACTTGGCCTTTGGCATAATGTCGGAGAACATGTACATGGACATTGCGCCCACATACTACCAGTTCAGTCCGGTGCGACTCAGTGCTGATGAAGGCTCACAACTCTTCTCCACGATTGCCATTGCACTGACTGTTGGCCGAGGACTCAGTATATTCATAGCCATGTACCTGAAGCCGGCCTGGATGATTGGCTACCAGTCCGTCATCGTGTTTGCCGGCTACATTTTCATGATATTTGGCCAGTATCACGTGTCAACACTGTATGCCAGCTCAATTATAGTGTGCTTCGGCTACTCCTCTATATTCATATGTCTGTTCTCTTTTGTGGGCCAGTATATGGAAGTGACCGACAGAATCGGCGGTCTATTCATCGGCGCATATAATGCCGTTTATATGTTTTTGCCATATTTTATCAATGCTAACATAGAGAGGAACCCGAGCAGTTTTCTCTATATAGAGTTCGGCAGCTTTTGTATCGCTTTAATATCATTTGTCATTGTGTTGATAGCTGTTAGGAAAGTACCCAAGGATTTAATGAGAAAACTGGGACCTATAGGCGGCCATTGATTTCTTAATGATTTTTATCAAACAAACACTTCTTGTAATCTATTAATTGCTTGTAATATAAAGTAAATTATTGTAATATAGATATAAAATATGCTATCAATTGAAGGTATTTTTATATACCTGTCATTAACTGTATTTAATTACTATTTTTATAATTTTTTATAAAAAATATATCAAATCTGCAAATGTATTGAATATTTATTTTTATAATAAAATTAATTAAAACAATAATTTTTTAACACTTTTGTAGTTATAATGATTTGATAAGAAAATGAATTATATATAAAATTCTGCAAATAAACTAAATAATAATCAAGGTTAACTATCTGTACCCAGATGACCTTGTTCATAATCTTTTTGTTATAAACTTAATTATGAAACTTTAATTAGTCTTATAATCATATAAATTATGAATAATTTGATCTCTAATCGGTTGATGACTAATAGGAGACATGTCATCGGAATTGCAAGGATTGATTATGTAGACCAAATCAGTTGGATAACCAGGTTCATAAGACTAAGCAGAATACCTCTATTCAATAGAGTCTATTGGATTAATGAGTTAATGAAAATAAATCTAAATTGTGTTGAATTATAAGAATAATGTCAATACGATTCGAGTGTAAAATTTAAATACAATAGTTTCAAAAGTGATCTGAGCACAACCAGGGTATAATATAGCAAACGTTTAACAGTATTTGGGATAATCAAACCTCCAAGCTCCCTACGTCCCATCCGGGACATAGGAAAAATGCAGATAAATTGAGCATTTATTTGAATAAATCAAAATTTTCTTATAAAACATGAGTTAATTGAATAAAAATATAAAATTGATTGAAAACTAAGAGTATTTTTAAAATAATTTATTTCATAATTAAAGCCATACTTAATATCAATTGAGTTTCAAATATTCATAATTATTCAATTCGTTACTAATCGGCAAACACTGGCATTTCGTATGATTTTTAAGTCCAATCACTTCAAGACTCGGTTCGTATCTTCTCTTTCGTGAGAAACGGGAACTCATTTTCAGTGATTGCGTGAAGAATACCATTTGAATGGTTTGGCTTTCGACGGGTTGACACGAATGGGTTTTGTGTTGACAACAGCCCGAGTAGTCATTACACCGGTATAGCAGAGTGCCCCGGGGTATCAGCGCTTTGGATGGATCGCTGTCCGGGTAAACAATCTGCTGTCGGGGCAAATGACAATTGCCGTGACTTTCCATAGCCAGCAAGTGCTGAGTCGCCAGTTTTGTCAGCTCTTTAACCGATGATAACTCCGTTGAATCACTTTTTGTTGTTCGCAAACAATTTGTTAACAAAATATTTTTGAGCAATAAAATAGTTATTATCGATAAAAAACATTTTCTAACAAAACACATATATTTTCCAAATAATAACATTTTTTTCTTGAATTTCAGTATTTTTTAAACTAAATTAATCTTCAAATGATTTTTAGTTATGTTAAGCAAAACTTTAATTTTTTCAAACTTTTAGTTTAGATTAGCCTTTGGTTTGTTATATAAGAAAGTCTTTTCGTGTGCTTAAGGTTTTTATAGATAATGAAAATATTTTGCTGAATACAAAAAATGGGAACAAATTTTTTGAGCTATTAATCGGATTTCCCCTAAATTCGAGTTAATTTATTCCAAAGATAATTAAGTAGTTTAAGAGCAATAACTGATGAATCACTTCATCAATGAGTTGAATAAATCTTTAAAATAAGTTTATATTTAGAAAAAGGATTTAATAAATAAAACGTTTAAAAAAAGTTATTCATAAAAGTATAAGAAAATTGAAATATTTTTTCTAATCTCAGACATAAGGATCTAATCGTAAATCTTATGTTAATTTCATTTCGACTATATTTTCAGAATTTTTTTTAACAATTAAATGATTGCATCGATTGATGAAATATTTTCATGAAAAGGAAAGAAAAGATTTTTTCAGCAAAAAAATATATATCTAATCAACTGCTTTACATCAACTGATGTTTCATTTGAATTCGAGCAAAAGTGGTCAAGGTCGAATAAGTAGGTCAGCTTTAATCAATTAATGGTCAGAATAAACACATGTCAGAATCATGTTTGCCCTTGATTCTAATGGTGATGGGTCACAATTGCATTATAACATATTATAATATAAATAATTATGTCCAAGTTAAAACTAAAATTATACCTTTCTTAATTGAATAACATTTTATTTTATACTATAGATAGACGTCATTTATGATCCATGTAATAGAAAAGTTTGTTAGCCAACGAATTTTAAATTTTGAACTAGTCCATTTTCTGTAAGAATGTAACATTGTCTTGCTAATTTTAAATTCCACAAAAATTGCACCTGGTTAATAGTGTAATGAATGATTTTATCAATTACAATTCAAAACAATAGTAAGCCATTTGAGATAACTGTGCCATACATTACAGTTAATTGATATGCTGTTTGAATATCCTGTTGAGAGAACTGTATTCATTGTATTTTCTGTTCTTACAGTTATTCTTATAATTCTCTTTAAAAATAATCAAAACATTACTTAATTTTTTTCTTTAGGAAAGACTTCGTATTCTTTAAAATTTATTGCTTTAATTAGCGGTTGGTTTATAATAAACGCCAAACAAAATCACGAACTCAATTGTCAATGTCCTACTTATTGCATATAATATTGCACTTTATATACTGGAAATACCTGTGCAGTCCTATACAAGAAATGTTTATATTTTTATTTTTACTTTTGACACAATATTTTTGCTTAACTTTTTCGGTCAATCACTCGACCAGTGATTCAATAAACAGAAATTTCATTCACTAATGCAATGCTTACTCTCTAACATAGAATACATCAATCATTAACCCATGCCATCCGAATTCAAATGTGAACTCAATTTTTAATTTCAAAAACATTTTGATTTTTTTTTCAAATCTTAATTGTTTTTTCAATAAATTAATTTTTAAACTAAAAATAGACAATAAAACAATATTTAAATTATTTTTCAGTTCATTCCTTGGTGTAAAACATCAGGCAATCGATGATTTTCAAGTTTAACTGAGGGTATATTAATTTCAACATGGATCATAATAGCATCAGGCTATCGTCATTAGGATGTGCAAGCTATGCCACTGTCTTATAAAACTTGTTTATATATCACCTTTTCGGTCAAACCATGTTAATTGCGATAAAATTTGGTGGGTCATATAATATTATGCTCAAAACTACACGAATGACAATCGATTGGGTCAATTAATAAAAAATTATATCACAGTTTCTAAACTGGATTACTTTAATTAATTTAAATATTTATATGAACAAGTCAAATTATTCATTACTTATTTTACTTTTATACCAGTTTTCTTAGTTATACAGCATTTGAATGAAAAGTTTTATTAGTTTTACAACTATTTTATTGTTGTTTACATATCTAATGTCTGTTCGCTATTATGTCTAAAGAATGTCTTCATTGGATGCAAAACATTATTCTATTTATTATTTATTTATTTATTTTCAATGCTTTCGATTCACAATTGATTGTATCCGTCCTCTAATATATTGATAAATATGAGGCCAATGCACTCCTGGTCATAAATAATAGGTTACTATAAAACTTATTTCTATTATTATTTTTTCAACAGAAAAAACAACAAAAAAGCTTATTTCAATCGACTGATCATTTTTTCTCTTCATCCCAATTATTCTGTACCAGAGATGCGGAAAACATCTATTGAATAAAGATGAACATCTGCTTGATACAACATTAATAAACGATCGCACTTATAAATCAGGCCAAGAACATGTATTTTATGTATTGAATACTTTTTCATCTTTACCAATTTTCACTTTGATCAAGTTGATATAAGCATTATTTGAGCAAGCTAGTTAGTTAGTTTTTGATCCATCATATTTTTATTTGAAGCTTAAGTAAATCTGGTATTTCTATATTGTATCAAGGGTGTATCGGGTAAGATATTAAGGATCTTATTTGTGGGCATCTCTGAACCATTCACTGTTTCCAATCGAATGTATTATTATTTTTGTTTCTGAAAGTGATTCAAAACATGCCATTCATTCAATTGGTTCGGTTTTGTTTGCTATACTTCTCCACTGATTTGTTTGCTTGTTGTGACTGTACTCTCCATTACAGCTGCGCTCAAAGCTGTTATTCAGAACAAAATCAGAACAGAATAATATATAGCACTTGTCTACCAGTGCTATATGTATTGGGCTTTGATTTAGTTGTTCAATAAGTTATGAAATGATGAAAAGTTTTGTTGCTTTCACTCAAACAGGTTCACTTTTTCTATGTTTATCACTACTTGTGTTAAAGTTTTACATAATATGAGTAATGTTTTCGTTAAATATTAATTCATTAACTGCTCTATTGATGCGGGCCTTCAATGTAGTGATTGATCTAATGGTTGGCAACCGGTGTTGAGTCGCGTCTATAATATGAAGAATGTTTTATTCTGGTGTTTGACTGCACTGTTACTACTATTCGCTCTATTCCTCACCGCATCTCTACTTTTTCTCTTCTATCCCGAAGCGTTCAGCATCGGTAGCAAAGCCAAAGGTACTGTACTATATGTTCTCAAGCATAAGAATATTCTGTATATAATCCAAATATTCTTACACGTAATTCAAGTGTAAATATTCTCTTATCATATTCTGAACAAAGTTTTAAGGATTTAAAAAAAAGTTTTTATTTTCAATATTTACGAAAATGGAAAACATTTTACGTTTAGAGTGTAACTAAAATAGACCAGGCTTATTTTTAGCTACAACAATAACAGCCTGTTTATTGAAGTAGTATAGTTTGAAAATTCTTGTCTTTGATATTCATCGTATCCGCCAAAAAAAATTGAAAAGGTGAAAACATCAATTGCTCCAGGTTTAATTTGACCAATGTTACATTTATACAAATAAGTTAAGCCTTTGGAAAATTTATATATTTTATTAGTAATTGTATTGAATATTATAAATACAATATTTTTTTTATGTTTTATTCATTAATTAATTAATAGTTGGAATTGTTTTCACTACTTGTGCTTAAGTTAGAATAATATTATCGGAAAATAGCAAAAGACAGGAAAACTTGTATTGATTTACACTCTTGTGTTGACAACTATCAGACACTTGACGGTTAGCCCATTCTATGCGTACTAATCGTTGCTCTGTCTCTGACCTTAAGTTCCTTTAGCTGTTCGTTAATATCGAAAAAAGAAAAATATATTTATATATAAAAATAGTGAATGTCGTCAATGGCTTTCTTATTGAGTATTGTTTGCTTAAACACGATTCAGAGTAGATATTATTTATTAATATATACTGTATGAATAATAATAGGGGTGACCAAGCTTACTTTCATTAAGAAAGTAATCTAACCAATCTAACTAAAGACGTCCACATTTAGAATGAGTTCATTTTAATCAATTGAATTAATTTTTAAGACTGTTTAAGCACTCAATAAATTAACTATGCTTGATTATTTATGCTTATGCTAATTGATTACACTTGGTCATCATGAAAATAAAATAATTTAAATAGGACCAAGTAGAATGTAAGCAAGTGTTGCTCAAAAAAATTCATAACTTATGACCAAATTATTATAAATTGAATTAAATATAAACTAGAAAAATGCCCAAGCTCGGTTCAATATAATAAATGATCTACTATCAATTTGGAGACAGGCCACATTCAGGGCTATTTACGATTCAGACGGTCGACGTATATCTTAACAAATTATATAAAGAACGTGACATACAATAAATTGATTGACATTGATATAAAAAAATAAGAATTTATACAATGTATTATTTATAAATCAAGTTGGTCATACTCTCCAAATCAATGCGCCAGCATTTTTAAGCACTGATGCTGGCTCCAGCACAACTGCTCTTGCACATGTTGCATAAGATCACTTGTTCTGTTAAGCAATACAGTATTGTTTAGTATTTACTTCAACAAACTTCTGACCACTTCTATGGCTTTCACTGTATTTATATAATTCCCAAACAATTTCATATCGTATACAGAGTTTGTTTAATATATTTTTTTCTGTCCTTTTTTCTCAATTGCGTAGATTATAATCAAAATATTGCTGACAATAGGTATTGTAAAATATTATAAGCGAAACATATTTCTGAATGATTAAAGTTTATTACTCTCACTATGTTTTACAATTACTATATTTTCTTAAGCTGTGTCCACACTACTTGGTTGGTTACGGTTTGGTTACAGATTGCTAAAAGACCAAATACCAAAAGAATACACATAACCAGTGCGTTTACATTGAACTTGGTTATGGTTGGGTTGTATATTTTTCTATTTAAGCTCAGGTGCAAATTTGCTCTGAAATCAATTGCACCAAATAACAAAAGCATTCACATTGCTTAGTTAACTAAGATTGGTCACCAAGGTCCAGAGCTTGGTTATGAGAACTAAGTTTAGTTAACCAACCTATGGCCAACTAACCGTTCATACTGTTGGCTGACTAAGCCATGACCAACCCAAAGCGTGGATCGGGCTTTATTCTAGTATTAAATATATTGCTTTCATTATCGTCTATGGGTTAGAACAGTATGTTTTTGACAGTTAAGCAAAGGATTAAAAGCAAATCAATAGTAATTATCGATTTATACAAATCAAATGCATACAAGAATTGCATAGATTTTTGCTGTAATTTATTTAAGACGAATAGCTTCTAACAAATAGTGATAAAAAAAGGTTACATTCAATAGAAATGTTTGATTATATTAGAGAATAGACTAAATAAAAGAAAATAATTATGACTGGAATGAGACAAAAAGTGAATTTAGTGCTCAATGTTGACCCAATTTCCTCATCCAAATTGCATCTTTCTAAATTAACCTGATTAGATTGGCTAAATTATTGACTGCAAGTTAGTTGTTGTTATTCTTTTCATTGTTTTTCATATTTGGCCTAAAATTCTTTTATTTTTTTATAATATTTTTCTTAAATTATATTTGTTTTCATTTTTATTAAATGAATTAAAAAACAATAAAAATATTTATGAAATATTGAGTATAAAGAAAAGGTATTTTGTTTTGTTTTATTTTGAATACTATGTATAATAAGTTATAGCAAAATTATTTCCTATGTAATATTAATTGTAATTGTAGGCTACAATTTGTAGCTTGGTTGTCTCCTATTAATTTATAGATAATTGATCTAGTTGCATTTTAGTGTACATTATATGCCAGTGTATAAACATTTCAAACTGAATGCTATTACAGGCACTTATTTATTATTTCAAATCAATGAGCTGTAAAAATGCATGAGCTATACAGTCTGGATGATTATTAATTTGATTTAGAATAATTATTATTAGCCTGTTCATCTATTTTTAATTTCTTTTAAACAACAAAATGATTAGTCTTTTAAACAATATTTATGTCTGAAATGAAAAATCAGATAAAATTAAAGAAAATCTTTACAATAAAATTCAAAATAAACATCAATCTTGGTTAAATGTTGGATACTAGCATAATTTGTGGGTAAATATAACAAGCAGATTTTCAAATTAACTAGTCAAATTAACTATTTTTTGGCCCTGACAACTTCTATATAATAAATTAATTCGTTTGAATAGATTTGTTTAACGATTATATAGTTTGAAAAAAATATGATTTGAAATAAATAAATGTTAAGATGGATCAGAAGTCAATTATGATTATATACGAGGGTCAAAATACTTGTATTTGACCCAGAGTGTTTTGACTGCAGAGGCCGTCACTAGTGAGGGACTTCTCTATTATCTGCGCCAAACAATTAAATTATAGGACAGAGGAATGTATTAATCAATTAAAATAAAAAGCTTTCACTCATCTCAACAGTATTAGTGAACATCACTTAAGGATTGAAGTCTTTCTCTGTTATTGAGAGTTCAATGATCTGCACAAATAGAGAGTTAGATTTGAAATATTGGATAGCATTGTAATCAAAAAATATTGTCTTTAAAATATATTTTCAATTTCATAGAATATTTTTTTAGTCAAGTCTTGAATTATATGACATAACAGACATGAAAATGGATTATCTTTTATATAAATTCGGTTTTTATCCAAATTTTCTTATCATTAAATTGAATAAAATATGGAATAAATTAAATCAATTTCATTAATAAATTATAAAATTTTGAAATTATTATTATTTACTGTTTGTCTGCAATAGAAATATAGAAATTTAATGATTAATTAGCAGTAAATAACAAAAGTTGACATAAATTTCTTCAAACGTGACATAAGTATAAAAATATTTGTAATATTAACTCACTTTCTATAAGACATTAATTTTTTATATAAATCTGTTGAATCAAAAGTAATTCATTACCAGTGCCTGGAAAACTATACCGCCCTTCCCATGCATATGAGTCTGGTGTCATCATAACAAACAAAGAGGGAGTTAACACATCAAGGCAATAGTTAGCAGGTTAACTTTCAAACACAGTTCAAGTATGCGGTTTCAAGTGGAAAGTTCCAAGCTCAAACAGTGCTTTTTCAAAACAAAAATGTCATCTTTGAACTGTGTTTGAAAGTTACCCTGGTAATTATTGAGTTTATATGTTGACTCCTCCTTTGTTTGTTATGATGACACCAGACTCATATGCACGGGAGGGCGGAACGGTTTTCCAGACTATGATTACCATAAATACTTCGGTGACAAATATAAATGAAAAGGACATGAATGAACTTGCTATTGACCATCCCTGATGTTTAAACTCAATTAATATGAAGTTTCGTTATAAAAATAAAGAAGAAAATCCGAAATTATATTTGTATTCAATAAATAGTCGGTTATATCGAGTCGTATATTATTTATAAAAATTTAAATAAAATTCACATTTCATTAGAAAGGCTTCAAAAATATAATTTTATATTTAAATTAAGTGAAAATTTTTCAGATGTCATCCGCAATCAATTTAAATATCCTTTTCAGACAATTTTCAAAATTAATAAATATAATCAACGAATATAAAGAACTTAAGTCTTATAAGACTTCTATAATTGAAAAATATATTTCCAACAAATTCTTTGGAAAATAAATTGCTTTTACTTCTGATGAATAAATAATTACTTAATTAATAAACAAATGACTAATACTTTTATGAATAATATTCTCTTTTGAAAAGCAGATAATATTTGTCCAGTGGAACAGTTTCCATGTGGGGATTCAGTTAAAAATGGCACAGGGACACGCATTTGTCTGGAAAGACATCTACATTGCAATGGAAAGACCGACTGTCCCAACGGTGAAGACGAACTCAATTGCGGTAATTCATAATTATTCATAGCTTTTAGAATTAATGCTCCATAACGTTGTCCCCATCTAACCCTGGTCAATGAATACTCTAAGATGAATCGAGTAGTTCAATAAGTTACCAGATAATTTGCAAAATGAATTTGAATACTGGTTATTTTTAAACTGAGCTGTGAGCAAATTATTTTCGATTTAGAATCATATAATTATTTTTCTCTCAACTCATACAGCATTTTATTCACATATTATTGACACAATTGCTAATAATATACGTAAAGTCTTGATTATATCATGAGCTCGAAGTTCCTGATCATCTCTGATATGAATATTATTTGTTTGATATAATTATGATTTGTTATAACGAATAAATGTTTAATAATCTCAAACAGAGTTTGCTTTTATCTAAATTAAAAAGTTTGAGTTGAGTTCAAAACAAGTTATTTATATATTTATTCAATTTAGTCGACAATTCCGGACGTATTGGTAAAGCATTTGTACTGATTCATGAAAGGCTCAAAAATGGTACGAAATTAACACAAGAATACGCTCCCAAACATTGCAGTGAGTATTATACAGTTGTACTTGTTTAGTCTAATTATACCAGGCGCATCTAAATTCATATTCTTCAGTTAACATTAAATTCAACATAAAAAGTAAATAAGTTCTGGCACACAAATCAGAGGTGGGCAGACTTCTCGATGGGGGAATGGAGTGATAAATTGCTAATTTTTCCAGTGTGAGATTCAACCAGGGGATTTTTTGAATTCGCGCCAAATTTATTATATGCCGCACAACAATAACGTCATTCAATTCATTAAATTTAACAATGTAATTTAATTGAAATTCGGCTAAATTAAGCAAATTAATGACGATTTGGGGCCATATTTAAAACTTATCTAGTCAATTTCTACAGAATTTGGTCAAATATGACAAATATTTGATGGAAAAGGTACTTTTTTGGATCTCGCTCAGATTTTGACGTCATTCTCTACTATAAACTCCAGGAGAGGGTTAGCCTTCAGCCAAAATTATAGGGGGGAATTCATACCCTAGTCCTCACGCTTGCTCAGATCTACTTTACATTAACAATATTTCCAATAAACAATTTCGAATGAGTTTTGGTTCAGCTCGATTTGCATTTAGCCTTGTTTCAAATAATGAGTAAAACTAGATTGCACTGGTTCAACTAATGTACCTATTTCAAATTCAATTGTATTTTGCCATACACCCTTGCACATCACCTTTCTTTATTATATAATGTCAAGTCTAGTAGACTTATGAGTCGGACTTCAACTCATTTTTGTGTATTTTTACAAAACTTATCGAAAGGTTAATCAGATTTAAATAATAAATAAATAATTGATTGAATGTTAGAGTCATTCTGTTCTGTATTTTAGTTTAATCTTTGAATACTTGCATAACATATTAGCCTTGATCAATGCACACTTTACTACCTTTATGTGCCCTTTATCCTTTTCAATTTCCGTTGCCCTTCAATAATAGGATATTCAAAGTCTGCCTTCAATTGCCTTTGTATTAGAGCTCATTCACTATGGATTTGATTCAACACTTCATTAATCAAACACTTCATAGCATTTCAATTAAAAGCTAATAATATTTTGAATAAAAATTGACTTTTCATATGATAAGAGACTAATTGACCAGAGCATATTTATTCATATTCTTGTTGTCTACAATAACAACATTTCCGGAATAGGTTTGCCTTGATATCTTTTCTTTTAAACTATGAATATGGAAGGTGAATAAAGAGGCCCAAGTTCAAATGATTATGATGATTGAATTACCCATTTAGATGTATATATAGAATCTATTTAATTGAAGAAAATATGTACCTGTTTCTGCCTAACATTGAATTTCTAAATGTTCTGGTTGTTTGGAATCAATCTATTCAATCGAATTGACTCATTCAGATAATATTGGTTCTGAGCATTATTTTGCAATTCTTATATTATATCTATACAGTTGACTCTCTCTATAAGAAACGAGTGCTGCAAGCAAAATCGGTACACTATAGAGAAATATACACTAAATAGAGCCTGGTTACAGAGAGCTCATATAATATTGAATTGAATAGCAAGTCCGCTAAATCATAATTTAGTGTACACTATAGAGAGCTGTTTCTTATATATAGCCTTCTTATAGAGAGTCGACTGTAATATGTTTATTCATATACAGTATTATGCAATAAAAGGGTTATTCTATTCAATGTATTAGCTCACCCAGTTATTGTCAAGATATAGTTATAAAATATGATTATCAAGAGAATATCAGGTTAGCAAGCAAAATGTTTGCATTAATATTTGGTTCAATAATATGAATGCTATTAATAGTTTAGTTATTTATATTTAACTTAAATTCTTAGCATTTATGAGAGCAATGAAAAGCATTTCAATTGTATTACATATTATTATAATTAATACTAATATTAATATTAATTTTTCTTCTGAACCAATACATAGCGATTGAGATGTATTTCAAAGGCGAATGTAGTTGTAATCTAAGCGATGAGAGGATTGTGTTTTGCGAGAACAGTAGCCTAACACAGATTCCGGCTAATCTGAACAGAAATATAACAAAATTGTAAGTCTTTTTTCAAAACCAAATCTGCGCTCAATTCCATTAATAGCTGTAATTATATTATATATTGAAATATAATTAAATCGATTCACATATCAATGAATTTTGCATTAATAGAGTGCTAAACAACAACACGATCTCTGACTTGAATATAACAATATTATCACAATACTCAATGCTCCAGTCATTATACCTTGATAATAATAATATATCAGAATTGCCGGACAGGCCTTTCATTGGACTTAAAAAGTTGAAGAATCTGTAAGTATTGCCAAACACTCTATATTATAATACTGTTTAATGAATACTATTTGACAAACAATACAACGACTTCACCAATAGATCGCTTAAAGGCAATAAACTGCGTGTGATTTCTAGCCATCATTTCGCTGGTCTGACTAAACTGCAAATGTTGTAAGAAATTGACATTTCTTTTGATTAATCAAAATCTTTTCAAATCTATTACATTAGACAAGTGTTCGCACAAATAAAAGCACTTTTAGCTAAATAATGGATTATTTATCCGATATATGAGATTCAATTGAGCTCTAGATAAAAGAGGACTTTCAGCCTAATTCCCCATGGATCTTTATTTAATAATTCTTATTCATGCTATATTTTTGACATTTCATAATATAATTGTTTAGTTTTAGCTTAACATCCTGTTTTATTCCGGGTAATATGATTTTTCTGAAATCACAATAAAGGAGCAGGATGAATGAGCTTTAGAAAAATGTTTTTCTAACCTTGATATTGCTGTTTACATACAGCTCAGAAGCAAATTATTTATTGCTATGAATTTTGTGAATAAATTATTACAAAATATATTAATATTATTTTGATTCGACTAAACATTAAATACTTTTGAAAATCTAATCACATGTACAGTATTGGTATAACATTAACGAACCATATATTTTGTTCGCTTTATTTGAATACTTTGTTTAATTTCATAGATATTTGGAATCCAACGAAATTATATCATTTGACTTGACATCATTAGAGCAGTCAAAAGAACTAAAACTACTGTAAGTTTATCTTCACTTTCATATTAATATTACAGTAATATCAATGCCATTCACGTCAGTCATCACTTATTTACCACTTAATCAAAAAGATATCACAAAAATAGAAATGAATATCAAATTAGAAAACGATATATAAATAGCTTTATAATTGATTTTGTTATAGAATCTAAGGGCTGCATATACCTGGCTTATATCGCTATTCATTAATAATCATTTATTGAATCCAATTTCGTAATCATAAGAACATTAATTCCAAATATAGCGGAGAATAAAAAATATTTGAAATCAAATAATTGAATAAATCTCTAATATTAAGCGCTAATAAAGCTTGCAATACAATGCCCTTATTTGAAGGTCAGCTCCATATGAAATGAAGCAGAGGAACGGTAGAGGATTTTATAAGACCACGGACTTATAAGAATATTCCACTGACTTATATAAGACTCAATAATGCCTCGAAAGCCTCTTCACTGCATTGCACTCATAGGTCAGCCCTTGCGGTTCAATGAGAATAACTTTAATATAATGTGAATAATAATCAATTAGAGGTCTTACTAAATACTTGACCATAATTTGATCAAGTATACTAAATATGTAGATGTATAAAAAAAATTTCAGGCTATCTTAAGTTTATACTTGCTAGTTGCTATTTTCATTTGACTAAATACTCGAAATCAAAAATAATAAAATACTACCGGTACTATCATGCACATATTTTATAATAGCAAGATATAATCCGAGTAACACATAGTCTATGCCAGTGTTGTTAAACTGGCCAGTATTTATGGCCACTCTTAACACAATAAATGTATGTCTCATACATAGACTCACTGT
>JAQIWA010001483.1:0-18123 GCA_034693305.1 Eueremaeus valkanovi | reverse complement strand
TTCCATCTTGTTTATCGAGTGTACAGTCAATAAGTCTTACCCCTGTAAAAGACACTATGAGGATAGCCAAAGTCTAGATCAAGTCGTGTGCACTGTTTGCAATAATGCAAATTAACCTTCCTCAATTATTGTTTCTGTGGAATTTTTCATCGATTGCTACGATTTAATGATTTTCATAAAAAAGTACCTTTCGTGATGTCAGGCCATAAACAAAACGATGATTTATTTTGTGCACAAACATTGTAAGTAACGAGGTTTGAGTGCATCAGAACTTATTGACACATCAAAGGTTAGCCTAGTCTTGCAATAGGTTCAAGGCATAGCTGCAACAACACAGGCATAACTGAGCGAGACATGCAATGACATGCAATCAAGTATTTTAATTCACTATTAATTTAATAATTCTTTTCGTGAATCCATAAATTTAAATACGATTTTCTTGTCTGACATCTGATTTGTTTGTAACAAAACTTTTCCATATTTTTAAATAAATTGAATTTCAGGAACAGAGGAGAAGAGATGTCATAATAATTGTGATTAATCTCAAAGAAGTGTTAATTTTTAGTTAAAAATAAAACTTGAGTTTAATTATAATGTTAGCTACAGTTCTGACGTAAAACAATTCAAGCAAATATCACACACGGAGTGTTCGGGTGAAAAAGTGTTCTCAGATTTGAAATGAGATTTCGATGTGATTTCAATAGTAATAGTAATTTCTATTCTATGCAAACGAAGGCAACTTCAGGTGAAACTCGATTACTGTTCGAGAAAACGCCCCTTAAATTGCAATAATATCAGACTATGCGCTGAATTAATGGGTTTTTAATCACTTTACTTCTTCGTCGGTCACATCCATCATACCAGTGACAGTCAGAGCTGCAGAACATACAGTATAGCGATGTATAGCCTCTTCTATTATTATCGTATATTTATAGTCATCGCAGCCATCAGTTCATACATCCATACGTTCATACATCACAACTACAATAGCATTGCATGAGTTTCTCAGCAATACTCAAATCGTTTATTTGTTTTCATCAGATAATAATCAAATCACTTGAATAGGGCTATTGTCTGACAAGTGTTCCGTTTTTCTGAATATAAATAAATATATTCAAGCATTCAGTGATATATTGTATTCAGTTGTAAAGATCTGGTTCTGGTTCTGGTTCTGGTCGACGAGTCCTTATCTCAATTCAAGTCAATGAATAGCTTTTAGTTTGGATTCAATTTTTGTGTTTCTCTTTTAAAATCAGTTCAAAAGAGGGAATCAAATGATTATTAGTTAAACAGTATATTATACGGACAAACATTTTGACCAATTCATAAATAGCTACCTGTTCTTTGCACACTTACTCATTGACTCATAAGACTGGAGCCGTAACATTAGGTCGCGCTTGGATGAGATCATGTGAGAGCACCTAATCTTAAGAGATCTAAAACGCTTTAATAGTTTTTGCTTTACGTTTAGCCCTCATTGTAATGCCTGTGCTTAGACTTATGTGCTCTTGTGCTCTATTGCCAGTCAGAGGAGGCAATGAGAGAAAGAAAGAATTATTGTATGTTTGTATGAATGAGCCATCAATTCATGACTAACACCTCAGTTATGCAAATGTATGCGAGAGAGAGGGAGCGAGAGAGAGAGAGAGAGAGAGAGAGAGAGAGAGAGAGAGAGAGAGAGAGAGAATTCAAATTCATGTCTCTTTTGCCTTAACTCTCAACAAAAGAAACTGAAGAAAGAAAGGGGAGAACCGAAGTCATAGGACAGTAATGGCACAGCATTTTGTCATATGAGCGCCACTGTATACAACTCTACCTTAACTAAAAATTCAAACAAAAATGAAATAGTTAGTTTTTCTAAAATCAATTAAAGCAAATTATTGCATACCCTGAACAAATCGATTGATTATTAATTTAATTTGCTATGAATGACATTATTCGCAATCAATAATTATAGTTACGGTTAAAGTGTCTCGAATTTGAATATGAAATTAATTTCGTACTAATCATTATAATTCTCATTTCTCACGTGAATAACAAAAATTTTATTCCGATTATTATCTGTTTGTGAATCTAATACATTACAAAAATTCTGTTTTCATTTACATATAATTTATTTAATGTAATAAAACATTAATTATAGTCTCAGAACTACTCACACAGAATATATCCATAAAATCAAAATCAAATTTTTTGAAAAATAAATTAAAATCCGCTGTAATTCTAAGTTTCTAATAATTTTCAAATAAAAATATTCATTAGATATTTATGCGAATAAATGTGTTTTTATTGAACTTTTATTTAAGAATATTAGAGATATACTGCATATCCGTATAAAATGCGGAGAAATTCCGCAAAAAATTATTTTATAAAAGAATATATAAATAATATTTTCCGTCCCTTGTATTCAGGATAAAGTGCAACTAAAGTATAGCTTTTATACTGACTGTCATCACAATGAGATGTATTGCTTCTATACATTGTTCCGATGGAAAGAAGAGTTCCTTCTCTTCCCTTCTCTTCTCTTATATATATTTTATCCAACATTTTGTTATAGCAAATGAAAATGCGTTACACTTATGGCTGGTATGGGATTAACTGTTAGATACGAGTAAAAGCAATCATCTCTTCTCTTCTCTTAGTTTTCTTTTTAAAAATGCATTTATTTTTACTTTTCTTTGTATTTGAATATACAGTATATACACTACCAAAGCATACAATACAAAGTTGGAGAGAGAGAGAGAGAGAGAGAGAGAGAGAGAGAGAGAGAGAGAGAGAGAGAGAGAGAGCTCTCTTTGCACAATTAAAACCAGAAAACAGGGAATGAAAACAAAAAGTGCAGAAAATGCAAAACAAATTGCTTGCAATTAAATGCAAACTTACAGCAAATGCAAAGGGAAGTCACCGTTAATGGAGTTTACTTTACTTTTCTATTCTTGTTATCTAATACTAAAAGCTTGTGTACAGTCAAACAGTCGTATTATCTCTCATATCATACGATTCCTTAAGAATACGATAACTGATATCTGATTCTTATAATTAACTAAATAGTAGTCGAGATATACAATCAAAATGCGTACAATAATTGCTAAGACGGGCGACATTGAGGACTCGGCAGAAGTCAAATTGCAAAATATCACCCAACTTTAATTTTACTCTCCAATGGGATTCTATAAATTTGAATTAGTCATCAAGGTTAAAGTTGGGCTCAATTTCCTATCTATGAGATATTTTTGATCAGATAATTATTGCGATAGAATGGGATCACCAACCTACAATTTGAGTTGACTCTGACATATAATAGATATAGCCTTTTACTTAATGAACTTGATCATCTCTGGCTATAAACTATTTCAATAATCTAATTGTGCTTTTGAAGCATTCTTTGTCTTCTTATGCCAAAAGATTTCTTCATTGAAATTAGCATTTGTTGTGAAGACTATTATTATTGGAGAGAATGAGAGAATAAAGTATTTTTAAAGTTTTCAAATAATAAATGTGTTGTCAAATGCGTTCATATTTTGCAGTTATATCACATCCTGTAATCAATTCAGAGATCTCTCATCTATCAGAATGTGTGACAAAAGTATAGTATAATTAAGTGTTATTTTTAATGAAAAATAGTTTATGATTTCAATCTCGTATCAGATAATTGTTCGATAATTATTTAAAATATATTTCTATACTTTCAGTGCACATATACTGTACTTTCACATCATTTCAATGTATCTTTTGTGATGAAAACTTTCTATTCGGAAGTCATGTCTAGTTATCTATAATTATGGACTCATTTACAGCGAAAAAGCTGTCAACTCGTTTATAATAATCATTGATTGCTTTATTATTACCATTTCATGAATACACTATTGGTTGTGAAATACGATTTTGCAAATTAAGTACAATTTTAAGTTGAATTGAAAACACAATTATTCATATCATCGCTAGTTTTAAATACAGTGAGAATACGTATAATTAATTTGATGTATGAATGTGTTAAATAAGATTAAATGTAATGCTTTTCTATATAATTATTATTTAACACTTTCAGTCTTTGCTAATTAGTACCGAAACAAATTAGAAATTTTAAACAATCCATGTGTTTGTTCACAGAGAGGTCAGAATAATAGTCGGCTTTTATTATCTGAAACTTTAATTCCATTCCTTGTTATTATGTTTTTTCATTTGGTTTAGAAAATTTTTTAAACACAATTAACTTATCAATCATTTTAAATAAAATTACAATTTTATTACAACTTTATTACAAGACTTGAATTATTTCTTATTTACTAAACAGTATTTTAAAAATATTTTATTCGATTACTATTTAACATAACTATAAATCATACAAAACATAAAAGGGATGACCAGGAGTATAGTGTATCGCCATATTGTAGACTATGAGTGGGAATAACATTCAGAAGAATAGTTCATATTATGCAAAGAATTTTTAGATTGAAGTTAATTGAAACTAATCGCGAAATATTGAAACCACCCTTTATTAGAGCTGGTTAAGCTACGCTTGGACATTTCTGATATATAAGATTTCTAAGCTATGAAAGTTTCATTGATTTGCATAATTCGAGTGTATTTCCTATCTTTCACTCATAAAGTGCTGAATAAGTTATAATTATTTTTATTTTATTTAAATTATTCTAACCCTAACTCGTAAGAAGAAAATGCATTCTTTACAGTACAGACAGTATATACACTACTCTTATATACAATATATTCTAATTTTAAGGAAATTACTATTAAATCTGAAGATGAAAATGATTAAGAGTTGAATTATTTGATTCGTGTATTGATTTTGTTGTAATTGTTTTAATCATTGGGCAAATCTCCAGACTATAAGTTGTAATGAGTTGAACAGCTCTGGCAGTCAGAATTGAAATGCAGTCACAATTAAAGACTCAGCTCTTATTGATCTTCAGTTTCAACATAAAGCTGTAGTCATAGTAATTCTCATCTGAAATGTTGGATAAATTCTGTTACTTATTATTAATGAGCGAAGGATTTTGTTTCACTCATTATATAATGTTTTCATTACTAAAATATATTCTTTGATTACATTCTATTCGACACAAAATTTATTGATTTTTCTGTATTTTAAACCAAAAAAGTCAATAAATGGTTATTGATGTGGACTAACCAGTTAACTGGTAAGTCAAACTAGCATGGTCAAACCGTTTAAATGAAATTCGATATTTGAACGATACTTTCAATTGAGGCTTTTCATTTTCATGACAATTTATCAAGAATAAGTGATTAGATCAACATTAGTCCGGCTCAATCATTTGGCGGCAGTATTTTGGCTGCACTTCATTTTGAAATCTATTCAAACAAATGCATGAATTGACGCAATTTCTCATTGAATTCATAGATACAGTCATCAAACGAAGCAATGCTTTTCAAATTGTTATTTATATAAACAAGTAATTAACATGGGGCCAATATTGTAAACAAGTTACTTAATTAAAATCCCATTAATCTAATTATTTGAATAAAAAATTACAATTTTTAAAATAATTTAATTTACGTTCAGTTAAATTCTTATAATTGTTGTCAGTTTCATAATTATTTATCGTTTATAACCTGTAAATGCAAAATAATATTCGCTAACAGTTCTGAATATTCTGAACGACAAAAGTAGAAATTTTATAAAAAAATATTGAAAAATAATTTAAATAAATATGGTTTATATGAATATGATTTTGAGAAACCATATATTCCCAGAGAAAGGTTGAAAATAAAAGTCCAGATATTAAACCAAGTGTTAAATTCACTATTATTCACAATAATCGATACATTTTATAAAAATAGACCGATTCTTATGATACGGATTCGATCTATAGTTATGTACAGTATATTCACCGTTAAGTTAGGAATAAAAATCTTGGATTCAGATTCACCTAAATTCCGATCAAACAGTTGTAATAGTATTGGTTTTCAGCCTTACCTCACAGTCGAGCGCAGAGAGCGTGAGAACCAAAAATTTTGATCTCAAATGTAGGCCAATCGCACTGCACTTGTATTATACAGTATTATATAATTTGGTGAATCAAGTGAATGAAGAATGAAGTGAACGATAGTTTTGTAGGTCTTGGAGGGCATCAAAATTTGGCTACAGATCACCAGTAAAGGTATCGAAGGGATCCGAGCAAACATACAGTGCCTTGAATGCAGGGCTACCAGTGCGCTAGATCACTATGAGTAAGGGAGGATGGATCGGATGGATCCCCACAGTCTCATGCTCTCTGTGCAGGCAATCCAGCATTCTATGTGATCAACAGTACCGGTAGGAATGGTATGTGTGCTGATCAGAAAGAAAGAGTGAAAAGGGGGAAGAAAAGCATGAGAACCAAAATAGTACGGTTTGGTAGTGCGTTCGGACGGACAGATAGGGTCGTCGGTTGCAATATGTGCTGTGCTATCGAGATGTGCCATAGATTTGCGCTCAGCTCTAATATGGGCCGAATGAAAGTGAACGTTAGAGGCTGTGGAGGAAGTGCTGTCTGGCTTTCATGCTTTTTCATAGCAGTTCGGGCTTACAGGCTCTCCAGTACTTGCAATGCTAGGGCATCTGTAGTGCCAGTGCTCGGCATCTGTTTCCAGTTCACAGTTCTGGTAATTGGTTTCATATAAAAACTGTGGTAACGCTAAAACTGGGTCGCGATTAAAGTGCAAACATTGTGATGCTCTCTGTGCCTGTGCTCCTGTGCCCAAACCTCCCATATATGACCCTCATGCTCAATAATATTTTTTAGGAAAAGGGTATAACACTCTCTCCAAGGTCTGGGTCGCAATTAGCCCAACAATAGTAAAGAGTGAAAGCATTTCTCTTCTGGAAGTATATGAAAGACATTCTCTGTTTGGCTCACAATAGCAAACATTCTCTGCTTTTCTCTAGATTTCAATTTAGCGGAAATCAAAATCAAACTGAAAAACCGTTGCCATGTCTTCAATCACTATAAGCCGTTGGTTTCCAATTCACATATGAATTATGAATCGTTTGCTTCTTATACTAAAACTGATTCTATACAACATTTAGAGCTCTTTGCGAACAAACTATTCTTTATGTGTGAATGCATTTCGCAATATATTTAGATTTGATTCAAATTAACAAAACCCCAAATGAGAGACAAAATAAAACAATTCCAACAAATCTTTTGGATTCCTAAGCATTTTTAAAATCTGATTACAAACAAAAGTACAAATGTTTAGAATGTTTGAGATTTTTAAAAATGTTTTTGTGGTCGTCTAAAATGATTTAATTAAGATTCAAAACATTTTGTTTGTAACTCTCATTAATCTTTGAACCATTTCTTGAACGTTAATACAATAGAAAATTAATTATCATTTAATATACAATTAATTAAAGTTAACATAATTTATAGTAATTTATAGTTTGAATAGACTTTTAAAACAATAACAGATTAGAAATGAAAAGCAATTATTAATGATTTGTCGATAAAAAGTTAGGGCAGAAGAAGCGGCAAAAAAATCGGTTTCATAACAAGTATTAATAATCTGTTGACTTCCTATCCAAAACAAAAACCACAAATATATTAGGGGTTCGACCGCTAATAGAGTATCGGAAAGTCCACTGTTATTATGTTCTCCTATTCTGTCTGAACGGGAATTGAGGTGTACTCGAGAGGCGAACACAACTTAGACTAATGTCCAAATATAAAGCCAAACATCACTGCTCTTTAGATGGGATGCCAGTGTTGCCAGTGTTGCCGGTGTTGTGTAATTATTTAATGACCTACTTTTCGGTGCTTCCAAACTATCATATCATTTGAATATGAGTTATGCACTGCCAGAACAAAACGTAATTCAAAGCTATAAGTAATAGACGTAATGCTGAAAATAGTAGAGAAATTGTCGATTCATTGAAGCGGTGGAAACAATTAGCCCAAACACAACATCCAAACACCTGGTCTTCGGATTCGTGATTCCATTACTTCAACCAACAGTTTATATACATTTATACGTCAGATAAGGACATACAGAATATCTGTTTTCTTTCAGCTATTTTTCGATTCCAGTATTTTCGGTGTAATTCAAAGTAAACCTAAAATGTTATCATATTTTCACTCAACTATTCGATCAATAGATACTTTCCATAGTTATGAATGTCATTTACATATTTGTGCTTCAATTTTCTCTCTCTCTCTCTCTCTCTCTCTCTCTCTCTCTCTCTCTCTCTCTCTCTCTTTCTCTCTCTCTCTCTCCTCTTAATAATTGCAAGCAAGGTGATTTTCCAGATGAGATGGGCTATTCTTGTTCATATAGTTATTATGGCAAGATGCATTTAGCGACATATAAGCAAGATAAATGTAATATTAAATTTGAATTTCGAGGAAAATTTACTTTAGATAATAAAAAATAGTTTTCAACAAAATTAAGGAAAAATGAATTAAAAATAGTAGAAATTAACTTTAAGAAAGCACAACTGCCAAAAGCGTTTCATTATCATATGACTTAATAAAATGAACAAGGAAGTTCTTAGAAAATACTCCATTCGTGGAAAAAGTACCATTCTTATGATAAGCATACTTCACATAATTATAATTTACATTTCTTCAATTTAAAAATTTTCATTTCATTATTAATAAAGAACTAATTATTTGAGACTTTATTTTCTAATTTGTTTCTATCGATCAATTCACCAGATTTTTAGTTTGTTTGACATTGACATTGAAATACTTCATGAAATGAATATCAAGAATAAGTTAATTCAGAATTTATAGAAATATTATTAAAACGAAAAACAAAAGAAATGCATAATTGCTATGAAATAACAATGAAGTGCACGAAAGCGTCATTTCGGGAAATTATAATCTTTTTTAATAATTTAAATAAAAATATAATTAAATGAAATAAAAAAGGCGTTAAATATTCCGTAATATTCTTTGGACAGAATATTAAAGTCTTTCTGCTCTGAAGTGCAATCAATAAAACAGTGAAATTGGATGAAAGCAATGCACGAAAAGTGTTCGGATAATGACTAATACAAACTAATCATTTGTATGTAAAGTAATTTTTTATATATTTTTTGGTGGAAATGCCTGAGTAGTTAACGGAAGTGAAAGTATTGGTCCGAACGCAGAGAACGCATACATACTATTAATTTCAAAACGGAAGTCACACCCAATACTTCCCTTCCATAGCAGACCCTGGACACCATCACAACTGATGATACATTATTACTCTATTGATTATTTATTTTTGGGTTTAGTTTTCTGAACAACACTGTTGTCACACATGCTATGAATGGGCTATTGTCTGATGATTAGTGATATCACTCGCGAAGAGTTCATCAACTTTTTTCATAACCCGAACATTTATTATGCGATTCCTTTTTTAAGTAAAATTATTTGTTTCAAAGTCTATATAACATTAGATTTAGGAAATACTGTATAAATAAATTTGATAATTATTAAAAATCTGTTTATAAGTTATAATCATTACATGACTTCTATGCACTCATTTCGATGTTTAAAATTTTAAACTCAATTAAATTATTAAATATTTTTTAAGAATTTTAAACTGTTTTTGCATTAATTATAAAATTACTGTTAATATAAATGATCGCGATTTCAATCTATACCCACATTTTGACTATTTTTTTGTTTTTATTTCTGAATTATAATAAAATGCATAAAAAGTAAAGTTTTATTTGATTTATGTTCAGATAATATCTGTTGATTGAAATCAAATTAGTTTTTTAATATTTTTTTTGTTTTTGTTATTTTCATTTGCAGTTTAATTAATGAAATGACAATAATTGACATTCAATTTGATTTGCATTTATATTTGGGATTAAAATATTTAAGCAAATGATTGATGTTTTCTAATTAATTATTGATTTTCTCTTTCAAATGCAAACTAATATAATATATACAATAATTTTGAGCGAAGGCTAGTTTTTTCTCGAAGTTCGCTTCGAATTACTGTCAAATGAGTTCTTCTACCAATTTATTCAGCGCTATATATCTGACTCGTGAGTTGTGATGAGAGTAAATGGCTGTCATCGGCACAAATGGAGAATATATTTGAGTCGATTCCTCTCATCTGCTTATTCTTTCTGTCTCTCTGTTTGACAATCTCTCTGTTGAGTAAAGCAAAGAATTAATTAAAAAAATTTCCTCTTATTTGTTCTCTGAGTCAAATATAATTGAAGTGATTGTGAAATTCAATAAATGGAGAATAAGTTATAACCCAATGTACAGAATAAATATAGAATAACAGTATTAACAGTATTTTCTACAAGAATTCTTCTTTTCGTACAAATCTGACGACCAGTATATTTATATTTATGCATCAATTTTCGTACATTTTGTTAAATATGAGTTTATGCGCATTTTTGCATTGCTTTTGGAGAAGAGTTTTTGCATAAAAAATATTACATTTCTTCAAACATTGATGAAACGCATGAACAGAATATTCTAGTGTTAGCCCAATGCAGTCGAAACCGAATCTTCTTATGGACCGAATCTATTAGTTATGCGCTTATAGTATGAATAATATAATATATAATTCTATATTAGATATACTCGTAGTGTATGTCTAATCGATTTATAAGTTCATATTTTTTTTAATTATTTTTCAGTCTTTGCTTTCGGTCTAAAAGAAATGTTCTTTTCTGTAATTCCTGTCGGAATAAATGAAGAAATAATGAGAGAATTAACTGTTTATTAGCCATGAACTTCTGTGAAATAAACGAGAATTAAAAATGAATTAACTCTAAAACAAATGAGAGGTTTGTCTCTGCCGTTCCTCTTGTTTTCACATAAACTTAAATCAATATTTCGAGTGTTTTTCATAATTACATTTCAAAACTAAGACATTTGCAACAAGGCCTATGTGTCTAATGATTTTGATGCCATACAACACACATACAGCACACATACCGCACATACAGTACACATAAACATATAGCTCTCTAATGCAAAAAACGTGATAATCATTATGTTATCATAAAATATCTTTAAATTAAATTAATACAAAAAATGAGTTGAAAGTGAAAAAAATGGTTGAATTGAGTGCAGCTTTTTCTGTGATATCTTTCCTAACAATAATGGATAGAACTGTGAAGTACTTCATATACTGCACAAAGAGCTATGTATTGTATATTCGGTAATATTGTAGGTCTTACTAGTATTCGGTCGACTCATGCATTCTTTAGTCAAATTAAAGTGAAAAGTATTTTGTTATAACACAAACCAAAAGAAAAGCCATATATAGTCATAAATATAAAGACATATTCTTTATGCAGACTTAATGATAGAGTATTTCACATTTTCGACCATAACTTATGGCTTTTGGACAGTATTGTCAGTATTGTGTTTCGCACTCTCTTTGCTACTATCGCTCTCTATTTGCTTGCATTTTTTGATCGGAGCAACTGATCTGGAAATACCAGTCCATAATGTTTTTAGAATTACTTCCCGAACCGCTTATGCGAACAAATTTGAGATTTTCTGTTACAACAAAAGCCTCTCTTTCTTAAGAGTATACGAGTATTGAGTATATGGCCATCACATCAACGCTGATAGCGATCTCATTGCTGGAACAGATGAGGGGTCAGACCTATTGCGCGTTTGACGGCCTTATTCGCTGCCATTCTTTGCATATATTCCCCTCTAAGAGAAGAGACAGCTTTGGTTAAGGAAGAGAACAAAATGATCAATGAGACCAATTGTCAGTTCATGATTGAACATGATGATCCATGGTACAGGTATGAACCATGAGATCCTCTTTGCCTCAACTGCCACTACTCTGTACACTACTACAGAACAGTACCCAACACATCCATAGCATATACAGGCAGTACAGCACTGGTATGTTATGCAAGTATTGCATAGAATAACGTTAGGCCAAACACAATACACAAAATAACCATCTCGTGCACTGAGACGGGAGAAATTGAGTGACTGAGTGAGAGAGAGAGAGAGGAGAGATAGGAGTATTGGATATGAGCTATGAGGCAGAGCTCGAGGTATGAGCTCTGAGAGCAGAGTTGCTCCTATTGTTGCTGAGTTGCGGGTGAAATACGGTAGGCTTTGGCGCCTCAACATGTACTAAGACATCGTTCCTTTCAATAGTTTGCTTACGATCTGATCCCTCCTGTTATGCAAAGTCCGTAATGTAGGTCACAATTGGGGCACAAGACTGGGTTCGACTCATCAGTGATTTGCGTGAAATAAGATTAAGCAAAGGATTTGCAAAGTTTACGCTTATATCCAATTCATTCAAATAACTTGTGTTAACGTAAATAATAATTTAGCCGATTCTCTGATCAGTTAAGATCAGTTATACTACAGCACAGTTACTCCAATTACTCCCATAAATCATTCTCAATAAATACAGTACTTGTTTCAGATATAAAACAAAATTATATTCTGTATATCTAATAGCCATTACTGTATGCAGTACTTAGCTTAACATTATTTCACTCAATTGACTCCGACACCACTCAGTTATGCTTTAAATTCTGGACATTCGGTGTAAATCTTAATAAATTCTTTAAATCTTTTCAAAATGTTTTTTGTGTATATTTTCAAATATATTGCAGTATTTTCTTTAACTATAATTAGATCTGAACTGTATTTTGTTTGAATGCATTGTAAGCTTCATATAATCACTGAAGAAGTGATATAAATATAAAGGAATCAAAAGTCAGTTTTGTTCTAATTAGCAAAATATCTTTATTTTCTGATTTTCTTACTGTTTAGCTATTTGTGATATATTCACACAAACCTAAACTGAAATTATTTAAAAATCTTTACTATTTTTTGCTTAATATAGCGTAAATATAGAGTAAATCTGAAGCAATAATTCAATTATTTTAAATAGAAAATCGTTGACTAACTGTACGCTAGAATAAAAATGAAAGTGAGAGAAAATGAAACAAAAAGAAAATATTGGTTTGGGTTGTATTGCGAAGGAATTTGGAAAATCTTGTTTCATATAAATCATTCCTGTGGTCTGTAATGTCCTTATGCATGCCTGTACTGCACTGCACAGTGTCATATCTTATAACTGTATAGTCACTGTCATAGTATGGGTTTTGTATTATATATCAATTTGTTTGACTGCAAATATGATATAATGTCTCAAATCAATAATCTACCAGAAATCAAGAAAATGAATGTCATCCACATAATGTTGGCCAACACGCGTACACTCATAGACCCGCACTGTTGAGCTGTATTTGAAAATTATAAACATTTGCAAGCATTACAACCCTACTCATTCTCAGTCATCATCATTAGTGCCAGTACTTTGTGATCCACATCATAGTTATGAGCTGTCATTAATTTTGATTCTTCACTCCTCCCAGGGTTTTAATTTACTTATGCTCTCGATGTCTAAAAACGTCAGACTCTTAACGCTAACTTTTGGCTTAACTATCGGAACATTACATTCCTGGCCAACAACAGAACAACATAATGCAAAACATCATCATTTGATTGTCATTAAGATTTCCTTTGAAAAAGTCGTTTACAATCCTTTTCCTTACCATTAATACAAGTTATTTAGAAATATTCAAACCAGAGTTAAGTGACCAAGTTTATTTAAGTATACTATGTGGACATTATGTTTTTTTGTGAAAGAAACGATTCTGTTCAATAAAAATGAACTTAATTAGTAATGGTTATGGTCCGGCTAAGTTTTTTAGCAATTCTTGAAAATATTTACTAAAAGACTGTAATCTTTTAACAGTTTCCGAACAAATACTTCACAAATAGACACAGATTTATAATAAATTAAATTAACATTTGCAGAGAAAGCAGGGGTAGTTTTGGAAAAAACGTTCAAGGATACTTTCCAATCGCGTTTTCTTATGTGTCGTTCCTCAACAAAGTAATCATTAATTATAATCCTTTTCCTTATTTCTAAAGAAATGGTTGCAAACAAAAAATACTGTTTAAAAGTGCATTGAATTGATATCATAGACGTATAGCTTATGTGAGCCGAAGAGTGAAATCGAAATTTAATTTATTCGTTACACACAAACCAATGTCAGACCAAGTTGTTAATGACATTGATTAATTAAAGCTGAAAATAATTATCAAAATCAATAGTTTAATAGTTTTCACACAATATTCTGCATATAATTTATTCAATGTGTTTGCAAGAATTGAAAACTGTTTTTATTTGTTTTCTGATCAGATCTAATAATTTATATATTTTTTTAATAATTTTTAAATTGAATTAAACTTTTCTCAAAGTTATTATAGGAATCATAAGTCATATCCGATATAATATGTAATTAATTTCTAAAGCATTCAATAAATCTTAAATTTGTTTTGTTTTACAAAATCCAAAGACATGTTAATAACGGGTTAGAGTTAAATGGGTGGGACTGTCGTTCTCCTGTGCTCTAACCCGAAGCACAGGAGGAGAGGGAGATCCGAATGAACAATGCAAATGAGCTTTTAGATTGAAAAACGTGCCTCAAATACAGCTGTAAAGTATTTTCTTCACAATCGAAATAATTATTTTTCAAATTTCTATTATTTTCATTCAAACTTAATTTGCATTCTTTTGTTCAATTGTATGAAAACATTGATTTTGTCAGACAGTAGTCGTTGTCTTCAGATTTCGCTCTAATCTGTATAATGTCTACCATTTTCTCTATTCTAACGATTGACATAAAACTTGTAATTCTTGTGTTCTTTCATCGAAATCGATCCAAAACTTTGAATTTGTTGGTGAAGAGCACCCAATGGCTGATTCGACTCAAAACTCACACTCCTTTCCTTCCTTTCCTTTCATTAGAATTGTCTTCACATTTATAGGCCAATCATTCAGTCAGGCTTTCTCCACAATATCTGCTCTCTCTCTCTCTCTCTCTCTCTCTCTCTCTCTCTCTCTCTCTCTCTCTCTCTCTCTCTCTCTCAAAATTCAAAAATACAAATGCCCTGTTCAGTTCAGTTCAGTTCATATTTAAATGATAGGGAAATTTGAGAAAGATGCATTTTTTGAAACAATACTTGAAATGAATATTTAAAAATAGAATCCAATCTTATCCACAATGAATATGAACTGAAATAATTGATTTTGTGCTCAAATAATAATACAGTATTAGTAATCCAGGTAATATTATAATATATATTATCGGAAATGAAACTGTAGTTCCGAATCATTTCTAACATTTTTGTTCATTTCCTAAAAACATCGATCGATGGCTGAAAATCACGAATCAATTAATAATAATATTCATTGAATTAAAACAAAAATATATAAAATCTTTTCATTCAATGCAATGTAAATCTTAAGTGATTTCCAATCAAAACATTCAATTAGAGACAACACCTATAGAACAGTCAGTGTATGTGATAACAGCCAGGTACATGTAGTATATTTATTATTTTTCAGTTTCAAGCCTTTTGAGGAAATTTCAGATTTAAAAACATATTTTTCGTTCGGTTTGTTGTAAATAATATTGCAATACATTAGTTATAACTCCATAAAAGTTATTATTATTAATATTAATATTATTTTCAAATTCATGTGAAATAATAAGAATTGACAGAGAAATGGAATGTTCAATGATCAACCTAAATTATAAATCACTGGGTTATAAAGTGTTATTTCTATTGATTAATGAATTTTTGTGAATATATATGAATAAATCAAACGCATAACTAACCGACCGAATCAATTGCTAACTGAAAACCAAGTTTTGAATTTCTAGAGACAAAAAATAATAATCTTTCAAATGAAAGGTAAAATTCTGAACAAATATTACATTACAGTGCAGTATATGAAAACTGAATAATTTTTATTTATTTATTATATTCATAAAAATCAGTTCTGTATTCAATACTTCGTATCTTAAACACAGATTTAATTCAATTTAAAATTTAATTGATTTTTAGCTCAATATCTGTTATCTAATGAATAAACTCTTTATTCTAAAAATATGTTAATTTTTTAGTTTTTATTAGTTTTTTTGGCAATAAGTCATAGCTTTTTCTCACAATTAATTTCAAAGACGACTTTTAAGAGCATTCACTTCGGAAAAGTGAAACTATATTTCAAATTTGAATTTTAATTTCTTTTTTTCTTCTATTTATTATTATAAATAGCGTTCAATTCATTCAATACAATTATGAACAGAAAATTTTTATTAGTGTCGTAAACATGCGAATAGAGTGAACAGGAAATTGCATCCAATTTAGCAAAACATAACAACAGATAGTTTTGGATACAAATAAAGAATATGACAGATAGTTTCGATGATTTATTTACTGTAAAAAAAATCTTTTATACTCTAAAAAAGTTTTTGAAAATTATCAAAATTATATTTAAAGAGATTTTAAGAATAAATTGTTTTTTTTATTTTTAGTGACTATAAGAACTTTTACGATAGGAAAGGAGAAAGTGTATTGAAAAACAAAGAGGTTTTTGGGCACTGGCTCTGAATTCGACACTAAGAACTGCACTGACACTGTACTGGCAATTCTTGCGTAACAGTTACAGTGAATGGACACTTAGAATAGGCACTAAAAAGTTGGGCTCAAGACTTAAATAGCTGTTGCGAGGCGTGAGGAAACCAGAGATGCCCACTGTGCCCGACTTGGATGGGAGTGGGCTATCATATAGAAGACGGTTTGAATGAAGATCTATTCGGGAGTATTGGCAATAAAATGATCTATAATTATAATATTTAGCGCTAATATAACTAGAATTGACCCAATTGATCCAGTTGAAATTTAGATCGATTTAAAAGATTAGTCCCTTTTGTCAGTAGTTGAATAACACAAGAGATAATTTGCTGAGGCTAGGAAGCCTGCAGGCCAAATGTGAGTTCCTCATCCCTGGAGGAAAGCGAACATAAGAATCAGAATCATTCTCACCATAAAAGTTAATGTCTTCACATCACGCGAACAGAGATTGTGTTCTGCAATATCACGATTGCACAGCACTGACAGACGATTACTTGCAAACAAAGTGCACACATCTCTGCCATAAAGCCATATATTAGCTCTGGTCAGCAGCGCTACTGTTCTTAAATTATATAACTATTCAGTATTTTATCGATATTACAGAGAACTGCGCTTTTATTTACATATTTTCCTAATTAATAATTAACTTCAGAAATAGTTTTCAAAATGTTTGCAAACAATACAGTACTTGACAATAGAATAATTTGTAAACTCATGTTTGAGATAAGATTCAATCAATTTTAAGATCAAATAACTAAATGTTTATAATATTTAATAATCCAATTCATTTACTCATTTAATAATAGCGTTTTCATACATATGAATGAATTGATAGCTTCACTAATTTCAGTAACAATTTTCAAGTTTTTTAGTTTAAAAAATTCATATGAAATGAACTACGAAGAGGGAGAGGGAGGGAGAGAGAGAGAGAGAGAGAGAGAGAGAGAGAGATCTGGAGAGAGAGAGCTGGAGAGAGAGAGAGAGAGAGAGAGAGAGAGAGAGAGACTTGAGTCTTGAGGACTTTGAATGTAAAAATAATTTATAGTTTTACTCAACAATGCAATCCTCAAACATAACAATTATTGCGGCAAAACAGCCGATTATAATAAGCTTTCTTTTATTCATTATTTATTATACGTTGCTATGAAGGAAGTGCTTAATATTTAACTGCTATAAGACATCAGAGCGTGAACTGAATTAAAAGCATTTTTTCTCTGTATCTTATTTTCTTCAAAAGCATATCAAAGATTTTGATTTATTTTTATAATAATTTTCTTTTATGTATTTGCATCTGAGCCCAAAAGAGAGGGCTTGTAATCAAAGTTAATTCAGCAGCACTTCTCTAACTCTATACATACAGTGCATATGTTTTATGGCTTCAACTCTCCATTCGCTGCAAAACTAAATTAGTTGTAGTGTAAATGAGCAAGGACAGTTTGTTCTCTGTTTTTTGCTGTCCGTTCAATATTACTATTAATAAAATTTCCTAAGCTTTGAAAATGCATTAATCAATTGTACCTGAAATATATGTGCTTGCATATAAATCTAGATCCGACAACTGCAACGATCGTCAAAATGGGAAACGCGTTTCCCTATTCAATGCATTATATCTGAGTTCATAAGTCAGACTCAATGCTTGACACGTCTCAGTCATACATAT
>JAQIWA010001482.1:0-18125 GCA_034693305.1 Eueremaeus valkanovi | reverse complement strand
GCAAATAATTGTAAAATAAATTCATAATCAGTGGAAAAATTATTTTATTGTATGCTTTGATAATAATTTAATAATTTATTAGAAATGATGACAAATATAATTAGATATAAAAATTAATCTATCGATAGATAAGAGAGTTTATATTTTGACAGAATATTCTATGGAATTAATATACGATAAACAAAATCAATTTAAATATCAGAAACATATCAGTTATGGCCAATCAGTCAAATAGTAGAAGAATTTCAAATGAGATAAAGAAAAAGATCGAAAACCCTATTAAACAAAATACTCGAAAAACTGTACAAAAATCAGTGAAAAGTGATACGAATGGCAAACATCCGACCAATGCTTTCAAACAGAAATCAGAAAATGAATACAAAAAATTAGAGACAAAAATAGCCGAAGAATTGCGAAAACAATTATCAGAACTGTTTGAAAACGAAAACTTTGCCGACACTACACTAATAAGAGGGAAATACCAGAAAAGAGTTCACAGTTGTCTACTTCTCACTAAAATTCCTCAATTATTCCCTCAAATACTTAACTTAAATATAAATAAAAATGCTTTCAATAGTCAAACACAAGAATATTCTGTGAGAATTCCTCAAGAGATTAAAGAATTTGAACTTAAATTATTGATACAAAAAATATATTCAGAAATGTCTTCAGAAGAGCTACAACAAGAAGAAAATGAATTAATTTCAAAGATAGAGATCTATAGTAAAGAATTTGCTTCAGAAGACTATTCACAGACAGAACAGAAGTGCGAAACGAGTGCTGAAAATAATATGGAAGCCATTCGTGAAGATGTCTCACATCCGAAGATTCATTCAGAAGGAGAACATAAAGCATCCGAAGAAGTGGAGTCCTATAACAGTGAGGATAATGAGGACCAAAATTGTGAACAAATTTCATCTGATATGGGATTCATTAAAATCAATTCAATGGTCAGAAGCGGTACTTTTGAACTCTTGTCTTCGATATACTCCGACGACAACAACAAAGATCTCAAAAACAACGAAGAAATGGATTCTTTGGAAGCGATTGAACAGAAAACAAATGAAGAAAAAGAAAATAAAACAAAATGTGAAGCAAACGAATCATTTGAAGAAAATACTTCCGAAACTAATGAATTGCAAAACAAAAGCTCGAAATCAATGTTTTCGTTGTTTATTGATATCAATGAATGTTCGGATGAAAGCAAAGATCGGAAACAAAGGGCACAAACGGGTAGAGAAGACAAACGAAAGGGATTTGATTTCATTCCGTTAAATAACGATTCGACTAAAGACTCGAGAACTTATAGATCCAGTGCTCATAACCTGAGAAGAACTCGCAATTCTGCCGACGCTCTCCTAATCCGATCACTTGATTCCGCTTTACCTAACATTCCCCGAAAAGTCGAAGACATTCCGTTACTACCGATGAGTCCAATAGTGCGCCGAAAGGCAAACAAAGATAAAAGTCTAAAATATGAGCCCATGAGCGCACTGGCCATAAGGTCAGGTCATCGCAGCTCAGAAGCAAAGTGTCGTTCGACTGATTCGAGCGATTCATTCAGTGAAGCATTCAATGAATGTATGAATATCTCAGTTCAAAGTTCATCAAAGAATTCATACGAAAGCGATTCAATCGATGTTTTCAACGAAAATGAATACAAAAATGATTTCATTTATGATTCAAATGAATCAGTCGAGTCGGATGAGGTCAATGAGACGGAACAGGACTTGGATTTATTAGATTCGCAAACAATGAGAAATATGAAGAGCTGTTCCAAATTGGGGGACGACTTGCTTAAGATGTTTATTCAACAGATCAGTACAGATATCACTATTAGAGTAATCGATAGAGAGATCAGAGCACATAAATGCATACTTACCTCCAGAAGCGGATATTTTGATGCTATGCTTAGAGGGAATTGGATCGAATCGGACTCTAATTATGTGGATTTGCAGGGATTTACTTATAATAGCGTTTATTTTGCTTTGTGTCACATATATAGCGGTTGTCTAACACTTGCGCCTCAAATAGATTTGTGTGAATTAGCGCTTTTGTCGGATGTGTTGGCTATGGATAGTCTTAGAGATATTGTAGTCCACGAATTGCTGGTCAATCGCTGCCACTTCTTCCACAGTCCCTGTGACGACAATTGTGTCGTCAGTATAATTAAATGTTTGAAACTATGCTCTCGTTCTGGACTTCAAGACTTGCAAAATAAATGCCTTCAATGGATAGCAAAATATTTCACAAGAGTTTGGAGTAATAAAGCGTTTGTCTCTATAGACTCGGCACTAATGGGCGCGTGTTTTACAACTAAAGCCAATCAATTAATGGCTGAGAATGTGCTGAAGACTACTTTAGAGTGCGAACGAATGCTAACATCTATGCCACGGGTCAAATGGGCCGAACCTGTGTTTGGACTGTTGGCCCGACTCATCGAAGAGTGTTGTACTTTCATAGCAGCTAATTATGATGGGGTGATCACAAGCAAAGACTTCCTGGCGCTCGGAAGGGGTAACTCGTGGGACATATCTAACTTAGAACAGACACTATTGGCCTCAATGACCAAATTATGTCCAGACGTCTCGTGTAAAGCACTGATACAACTGAATAAAATCTTATTACTACAAGAGGACACGGATCAATCGCCTGATGGCGTCAATTACGGTCCGTTCAACGACCAGTTCGGCCGATTGGTCTCCAAAATGCAACGCTATTGCGAACGATATATGATCCAGAACGCCAACCAGGTGGTTCATTGCCAGTGCTGGCCATTACTACCGACCGAATCACAGCAGAAGATCAGAGACGGGGCGGTCATTGTGTTCGAGTTCGATAAACCAATCGCACCGAAGCCTAAGCTCTCATCCAGTTCTCACTCAACTGAAAGAAGTGGCAAAACATCTGCCGAAACATCAAAACCAAACAAAACTACTCCAAAGGACAGCTCATCCAAAGGAGCCGTTCCTAAGAACTTATCGAAAAGTATTCGAACGAATAGAACCGGAAGATCGAACCGAAATTCAAGCGCTGATCAGCACATGGATCACATTTATGATACCGTTCCCTATGAGAGCATTCCTTCGAACAAAACCAAAACATCGGATAATAACAAAAAAGTAGAGAAAGTGTCGAACAGAGCGTTGAGTTTGCATTTGAAGAATAGAAAAAGTGAGGGAAAGGTAGCAAAAGTGTTGCCCTTTTCAGTGAAGACAACTAATAGTTTCGGTCATCAGATCCCGAATCCTACAGATAATAGGCCTGCGGTTAAGGATTTAGTGGCAGAAATCGACGCCGAATCACATTTGGTCACAAACTGCTTACAAGAGGCGGAACTATTGGAACAGGAGTTGACGCGAAAGTTCCATAAAACCCATAATACAAGTACCGGTGCGGCTAAGAAGACTAATCAAGCGGCCACTGGTTCGGGTTCTGGGTCTGAGTCACAACAAATTAAGAGCAGATCTGTTGGCAGACATTCCAAAGACATTAATAGTCAAAGAAAAACGTCTCCGAAATCTCAGAGCACTTCCACTTCTGTGCTTAAGACCAGAGCTCTGCCCAAAATTCCGAACCAATGGAAATGATTGCGATATCTAATCGTTAAATACATATACAGTATTGATATTTATTATTATATACACTACTTATCGCTTGTATTTCAATTGTTTTATATATTTTATTTCTTTAATGTTTTTATATTTATTATAATTTATATTAATTGCAAATATTGTGTGAAAAGTAATATTAATATTGAGTTAATTTATATGAAATAATGATTTAAAGTCTATTAAATAAATTAAATTTTGTTTTTATTCATTTAGTAATAGAGTTCAAACAAAGCCTAAATCAGGTTTGACGTGGGGTGAATTCCAAACTGAAATATATCATTTCAATTATAACTACTACGGGTAAAATCGAGCAATCAATAAACCCTGAACATGATGCCCAAGCAATCTTTGCAATGAAATATGTTAAGATTTAATTTAACCTTGTTCATAATGCGTGACTTATAGTTATCAATATAAATGAAAAAGTAAACAATTATTTGAGTAGAGGTTAACTTATTTTTGTTCAAAAATAGTTCAGAATTTTTAAAATGCAATACAAGTAATGATAAACTGAATTATTGCCAATTTATTGATAGACTTACGATATGTTGGTATAAGGAGATGCGCAGACATTAACCTAAATATCTCTAATAAAAGGCTGAACTAATGGGTAAAAAAAACTATCGACGATATGTATGAGTAATAATCAGTGGTTTATAGATTCGGAATATAATCTAATATTTGAATAATAATTTTCGCGTAAAATTCAGAGATTATAGTATAGTATAAAACAAATATCGATTATTGATCTAATGGTGTATTTAATGGTATTTTCATAAAACAAAGAATAAATTCTTTTTTGCCGAAGAATAAAGTGAAGAATCGTTTTCTTATATTGTTTAGAAGTTGTAAAACAATATGTTATACAATATGTTCTGTTGACTCAATTCAATACATGAACAGTATTTTTACTCTACATAAGTCTAAACTGATTTCAATTCATAAGTTTCACAAAAAATCTTTTAATAAGTTATAAGTATTTATTCGGTGAACAGTGTATTGTCCGGCGATTCTCACTCAAAGGTAGGCTTAACTCAATTTTATAAAATAATAATTTCATAATTCAATTATTAATAGAATAATCAGATAAACAGAATAATGAGATTTTTGCAGACATGACCAGAGATAAGATTAGATTAATATTCAATTATCTATTAGTCGAGACACTATTAATCAGTCATTGGGTTGAGTGTACGAAGTCTTTAAACTTTAGTAAAGATCAATTCTATAAACCACAACATATGCCAAAGTATTCATTCCCGGTCTTCGTGGAGTAGTTGTCAAATATAATCCAATTCATCGGTTGTTATCAAAATTATTTAGTTTTGTGCTATAATTATAATACGGATTGTGAACAGAGGTGGCCAGAGGTGGTCCCATTTTCAATGAGTCGGGGGGTGGGGTGGGGCTACTTCGACAAAATCCTAGGGTCGACCTTCCCTAGACCACGCTCTTGCCACCACTGGATTGTGGATTAATTCAAACTAACGATTGTTTCTGTTTTATAACGAATGAAAACTTTCGAATAGTATTGGAATTGAATTATTGCTAAACAAATTGCTATTAATTTTTGAAATGACTTCAAAACAGTTTAATATTTTATTCAATTAAAGAAATCAATTCTGAAATTCTGTTAAAACTGAGAAAAAGCCAATCGATTTCAGATTGATTGCTAGTCTAATAGAAATAAATGTGGCTTCAGATCTGCTGGAAAGTGATTGCTAACAAAAAGTAGACCTTGGTCCCAAACCATCCCAATTAGTCGTGTCGAGCTAGCATTGGACGAAACTTTGAAGCAAGGACAAAAGCACTTGTTCTTAAATATTAATATAAAGACTATTTTTAAAATATTGATAGCAATAAAAAGGTCTTTAGAGCTCATATGAATAGTCGTATATTTTATAGTTTTTGGATATTTTTCAAAATTTTACTTTAAAATCACTAAAAATAGTTTGCATTCAATTATGTCTAATTGTACTTGGATTGGAAATGAGCCATGTTCAATGACGACCCCTTACTATCTCATTAGAGTTCTGTTTCTTACACTTTGATCTGAATGGATAGTAAACCCAAATTAAGGGCCAGATTATGAAAAAACTATTCCAATTTGTGCTTGTCTTCAATTCCTGCACTGATTTATTATTTTATGAATCTTTATTCAAGACATTAATGAAAATTAAATATTTGTTTAATAATTAACAGAATTTTCTCTAAAAAAAATTCAATCAAAACGAGTCGAAGATGTCGTTGAAGTCAATAGTCAGAGGAAAATGCATTCGCAAAGAAATGACAGCGAAATTGAATCAAATCCAGTGTTTATACCGAAGAGAATGCAAAAGCGGACTAATAGTAATAATCCATTTGTTACTAATAGCTCTCTTAATAGGTTTAGAAAAAAAGAGATTTCAGTTAATGGTTCAGTACTTCCGAACACTTTTAAGTCAAAGGCAATTAAACCATTGAATAGTTTAAGGAGTCATACGATTCCCGTAACGGCCGAAGTTCACCAACAAATGCCAGACGAGAGCAAGAGTTACATCAAATCGACTATTAGTGGATCCGATTTTGCGGACAATAATAAAAGTAAAGAATTTTCTGGAAATACCAATAAAATGACTGCAATTAAGAGTATATTGAAGACGAGTAAAGGCAGTGATAGTGTGGCCAACGGTATGATTAAGAGTAATAGATTAGAGAGAAGAGTAATGAATGAGAATAAGGACCGAACGGATCATAAAACGCATAGTCAGGCGATCTGTTCAAGCAATGAAAGTATGAATAATTGCAAATCGACGCCAAGAAGAAAGAGTTCGAGCGTTCAGTTCGATGTGCATGACATCAAAGAAAGCACTAGAGTTGAGCTCAACGCCAATCCTGTGAGTCCTGTCTTCAGCTTATATTATACACTGTATTATATGATATTATACTGTATTCTGGACTGTACTGTACACTGTATTATACACTCTCTACTCTACACTGTATACTAGACTATCACTAATACAGTAATACTCTATTCTGGTCTACAGTACAGTACTGTACAGTATCTCATATCAATGCAATTATTGATTAACTTTATTCTCCATAAGTTTTACACAAAAAGTATATAAGAATGTAATCAAAAATAGAAATTGTTTTCCAATTAGTTTTGATATTATTTCAAACAAATTATTATTTATTCTTCACTCAAATGGTAAGAACTGTATTGAATATGAATGCAAATCAGAATAAATGAAAGCTTTGAATGAATTGAATGCAAAACATTCTGCAATTGTGTTAAACGACTGAATCTTTTCATCTGATTATTCCTATAACAGCGCGGCTTAACCTCCATATCGAGCGCTCGACGCGAATCATCGAATTCGAGTTCAAGCCTATCGATAATACAACAGTCAGTGCCCAGTAATCCGGTGCTGACCTATGACTTCCCTAAATCATCACAACGTATGAGTGATTTGCGTAAGATTTTGAATCCAGAGATAGAAAAAGAGGATTCGCTTAAAAAATTAGGCGAAAGACTAATACATTGCGACTGTTTTGAACTGAATCTGAATAATGCGGCAAAAATTATCACCGCATTAGTCCTATTGGCCACTTTGATACTCGTGCTGAGAGCCATATATAAGAATATTTTTTGAGTTTATAGTGATTTTAATCTTTAATTATTTATATAACTTATAAATTCATTTATTTTATTAATCAAAATAGTAATACATATTCTGTATATTTATTTGTAAATACTATTTAAGAGAATATTCTTATAGAAACTCATGAAAAGATTGCATAAGATTTTGATTACTTCTGATTACAATTCATTAATCGATTATAGATTTTTCAAACATTTCAAAGCAAATAAAATCATTTTTATATCTCTTATAAATATATTTGAAAATCTGTGTCTGATCTGTGTCTCATAGGTTCTGAGCCAAAGTGCGCCATTTTACCCCATTTTACCCCATTTTACCACTACCCTTATCCCATATCGACGACCGACCTTTCTCATTTGCTTATAATAATATCTTGCTGTAATCCATATAGAATGGATGGATTTATTATTGTGATCCATGCAGATTATTAGAGTTTTGCCGCTCATTAATATTAATGTCTTTAAATGTCATGCATTTTCAGTCTCCAAAATATACTGCACTTCAACTGTACTGTAAGTATATTTTTATATTTGTCTGTTAGTTTAAATGAAGCTGGATAAGTTATTGATGTACAAGTGAATATTAATTAGGGGAATTAGAATGCTTGTTGATTGAGCATCAGGGCTAAAATTAGACATGAATTTAAATAGAAAAGAAGGCATCTCTTCAGTTCACTACAAACAAAAAGCAATTTATTATTGAACTAAAAGTAGTTAACGTAATGTTTACCCAAAATAATTGGTTTTTAGCGCTAATCAAAAACTCTATTTCTATTGATAGCCTATTTTCTATTGCCTTTCTTATACCGTACAAATTGAATAAAGCTCAAAAACATTTTGGCATTTATAAATGGACACAGAGTATAATGCAAAAGAAATAAGTTTTAAATAAATCAATAACTTTGAAAATTGTAAGCATTTATTAATAATTTACTCAAAAAGTTGTATAAATTTAGATTTTTTGCAATCAATATTAGAAAATATGTCAAATAATTTCTTGCAATTATAATCTATGCTTCCCATGCGGTCCACAAGACTAATCACTTTTTTGTTAGGAATAATGTATTACCATATTTGACAAACCATATAATCGATTGATTCCTGTGAAGCAGATTATTGCGTGATTTCTAACCCAAAAAACAATTATTGTTTTCTTATACCAGGAGTGGTCAGACGGCACAGAATGGCCCTAATGTTCAATTAAATTAGATTTTAGTTTTTTGGGGCAATTCTTCTTATTTCAAATGGACTGAACAGAAGTGATAGAGGACTTCATACAAATGTTAACTTAATTATATGAATAGCAATTTCCATTAAGGAATGAGCAGGATCAATAGCATATTACAGTAATAATGCATTATTTACTTTCTTCTAAAGGGACACAAAGGGAAGTATAAGCTATAGACTGCTTGTCTGAGTACTCCTCTCAGTCCTCTCAGTTAAATCTCAGTTTGTTTTGAGGGTCTGGTCATCCCTGATCTTTAATTTTGTTCCAGTTTTTATTCAGTCTAAAGGGCTGACACTGTTTGGCAAAGAGTTTATATTGTAATTCATTGGATGAGCAAAGAATTGTAAGTAATTTTTTGTCGATTTAATATTTAAATAATCTATGACAATTCCTGACCATCTTTGACCATCCCTGTAATCTCTGTTACTTTCATAGTTTTCAATTAGTGAACAATATTTCTAAGCTTACAGTATATACTGTATTACTACAGCTATCTCTCAACTATTATGAATAGGATTCGCATTATATCCTAATTTGTTAATCATATCATTTATATTCATATAATGTATTCCAGAGTTTAATTGAAAGCCATTTATTTCAAATATACTATATTACGAGTAAACCAAATACAGTATTTTTTATCCAGCTAATGTTTTAGAAGCTCACAGGGGATAAGACAGTCTATTTGTTTGTGACATTCAATTACTATATACTAGGCTTTAAGTGCTTTCTATAAGTGCCATAAAATCAGCCAAAGCTTTAAGAAAACTATTAGAAAAGGACGGAAATAACAGAAAGCAAATCTAAGGTCAATCGAATTAGAACCAGATCATCCCATATGGCACCGGGACCATCTCCCGGAATGGCACTTTATTGCACAGCACTATTGCTTAATACTTGGCGGTTCTTATTAGGAATTTCACTAAACACTCAATACATTCTGTCGTTCAGTAAGTTTAGTAAAAAAATCATTGAATATTCAGAAACACTTCATTGATCCGCAATCAATAATATTACCTGCTAAGGAGGCTAGCAGATGAAATGGCCAAGATACAAGCAATTACTTTGAATTTTGGAATACTTTTGTCGTATCAAAATTGATGACAATTTCCATTAGACCTCAAATAGATTTAGAAAACAATTTAACTGAAATAAAGAAAACATGTTGTCTGAGCAAATGATTAAAATGGTTAAAAATGAACATTGGTGTACCGGTATATATGACCTGAATCATTTAATAGCTTTATTTATACACCGGTTTTCATAGACATTCATTAAATGTTGCAAATCTGTGTTATATCTAAAAATTGATGCTTTAATTGATTTATGCTTTTTCTATAACATTTGTTCACATTTTTCAAAACTTATTATTTAATTCTAATATCAATATAATGTAAAAATCGATAATTGAATCGTTGGTAAGCTCTGGACTGTTCTGTATATTGACTTAAATTAGCCCTAATTTTCTTAATATTATTTTATAAATTATTAATTCGTTATTCAAAGCATTGAATCCAAAACCCATTAATTTAAAAGTGGAATAAAAGCAAACCATATTCAAAGGTGTGTTTCCGATAAATGGGTGGAATTCATAACCGGTTTTCGTTAAATACCATAAATCAAAGCAATAGAGAGTACAGTTCTTTAGGAGAAATGTTAATTTTTTCTATTATTTTATTTGCGCAATCATTTTAATGACTTTAATTAACATTTGATTCAAACCTTTTGCATAAATGCTTTCACTGTTCAGTGGTTTTTAATATATAATTATTGCAATCATTATATTCTTGTTATTCAATACAACATTTGCATATTGTTCTGATTTTTTTTCTATTTTTAAATCAATTATAAAAAACTCTTTAATTAATCGAAGATAACCAAGGGGGTGAGTATATCTTCAACACTATTGTGTTTTAAATTACAATATTTGTATAGATATTGGTATTCATATAAAAAGTTATAAAATTGTTGTTTCGATTGAATTACACAACCGTTTTATATGCAATAATTTCTTAAAGAACTGATGGCTTTGAAACTAAATTGACTCTGACTCTATCAATGTACAGACAAAGAATCTAATGTGTGTTCAAATATGAATAATACCTGTTATCATATGTTTGATAATTTCTTATCTCTTTTGATGATTTTATATCAGTTTTGAATCAAATAATTGTTTGAATAAAAGTTTAATTATTTATTCACAAAATTATTTTAATCTCAACTCTTGTGTCAAAAGTTTATTTGATTTCAAACTGAAATCGTCGGAAGAGATAAGAAGTTAACAAAATTAAGATAACGGCTATTACACAGAGTTGAACACACATTAGATCATTGTCTGTACTTCATAATAGCAATTCTTACGTACAAAAATTGACCAAGCTATATCTCTTACTCTTGCGAAATTGGAGTAAAAATAAGAATGCCCAGTATGAATTTACATCCACTTTCACCCTTTTACTTCAGATTAAGTTTATGACAGGGCCATTTAGGCTTGGTTCCTTCTTCCTACAGTACTCTCTGGGGTAGGGTTAACAACAGAACGAATCTATTGTTATTAGGTTGTAAACGCTTAAATGACCCGCATTTAAGAGCAAAGTTCAGAAAATTCTGAGGTAGGCAAAACTTCAACTAGCACGTACACTATGGAACATCATTATTCTACTCTGATTTGATAAAAAACGCCCACAAAATTTTTTGATTATTGGGCTTTCGATAATTATATTCATCGAAATTTAAAAAACTTTGATGTCGCTGCGGCCTGGGAGGATAGAGATGACGTTTATGTAAACTCAGTGAATCTGTAGCCACTTTGACTCTGATTGAGTGGCCTGACTTTAAAACAGTCGTCTGACATCCCAAACCCCTTTTGAATGAGCATAGTTAGTAAAATAGAAATGCTCGCGTAAATCGGTCATTTAAACTTTTACAACCTAATACAATAGAAGCGTAAAAAGTATTTACAGTCTGTCCTTCACTGTCGCGTACGTAAAGCATTAGAAGCATACGTTATATGATTGATCCCGGCTCTAATACAGTGTAAGGAAACTTCGAGACCATTACTTTGGTAGCAACACATACTCCTGTCTCTTAATAAAGACTTTTCCACTCAAAATGTTTACCTTTTTTCTTCAACTTAAATATTTGAAGATTAATCAAACGTACAGGGTACCAATTTCATCAGAAGAATGGTTCAGGTGAACCAAATGTTGACAAAATTAGATCTATTAATAATTTGTCTGTTATTTGTAAGTCTATACTAAATTAATAATTGACGACAGGTTTTAATAAAAAAGTTTTTATTTTTACTTTCTCTTACATAGAATTTTCATGACCTTCATAGCCGGAACAGTTTACCAGTGCATTAAATAAACAATATTTAGCTTATCTTTAAGTCAAATAAACTTATAAAAACAATATTATATGAAATTATTGGGCAATCACTTGAAGATGCCTTATAGGTCGCACCCAGTTCTGAGTAGGGTGAAACGAGCTAAATGGGTTAAACTTATTGAGCTAGATCACGGCGTTGAGCCTAACATAGCTGGCCACTGAGTTTTTCGAGCATATCCTATGTTTAACATGCAGAATAAATGTGCTGGTTCAGTTCAGTTCTACTTTCATATTTAATTATCAAGACTATGCAATCCTTCTCATAGACATTTTTGACAGTAAGCTCATGGCCCCATGGCCCAGGAGTGATTCACCATATATCCGATTCACAATCCGTTTGACATGCGTTTACAAGAACCATCCAAAGCGGGCACCAATTTTCCCCGTTGAGGATACAGGTGCATTCATTCCTAATATTGTTTTTCATGAGGATCAAGACACTTTTAAAAAAATTTCTAACCCCTGGGGGCGGTGCCAGAGCCTCGTGAAAATAAAGGTATACACCCATCGATTCGATCCACAATTAAAGGTCTTAATCCTCATGAAAAACAATATTAGGAATGACTGCACCTTTTGATATCTTCAACGGGAAAATTGGTGCCCGTTTTGAATCGTCCATTCGGCCCATTCGGTTCTTTTTGAATAAAGTGTTGCAATGCTTGTATTATAGGCTATAAATTATAGCCTATAATAGCCTTCTACTACACAATAAACTGGACCCAATTTTGTACTGTTAAAGCTGCTATATAGCCGGAACGTGGAGCGTATCTGTGGTCATGGGCTAAAAGGCTGAAACTATCAAAAACATAGTGACATTAATAGTAAGGAAGAGTTCAATACTAAATGTTAAGAAAAGTATTGAATTATTAGTTAAATAATGCAAACGTAGAGCAAGTGGTAAACTGGCATATCTTGTTTGGAAAAAGTTCAACTCTGTGAACCAGATCAAATCGGTAGTCACTTTACAACGCAATACAATTTTAAATGTCTGATTGAGAAAAGCTCAATCCAGTTGATTATTCTAGTCTGGGCTAATTGAACATTTAAGGCTTAATTTTGACATTTCTTACGACAGAACGAACTTTTGATTTGAAACAGGTTTAAATAGGTTTGAAACATTGAGTTTGATTCATGCACCTGAACACAAATGAATTTATTCCTCAGCCCCTCCCTGGCCCTTTTCTGCCCTCTTATATCGTTTTCAAAAAGATTAGAGATCTATTATATAATACCATACCTTTTGCACTACATTTAGTGCACAAAACACTTTAAAAGCCTTATAAGACTTGTGTGACTAAAAAGTTAGATAAATAGAGATTAAAAGTTGAGAATAAAATTGTTTATATGAATAACGAGTTAATAAAAAGTTTTAGTTTTATTTATTTAAAAATTTCAATCACTTTATTTGAGTATAAAAATGGAAAGAATTGGAAAAATTCATTCATATTTGAGGTAAGAATTCTTGACTAAAGAATAAATGGCTTATAATTGAGAATAGATTCGGATTCTGTGCACAAAATCCATTAAATTCTGGTAAATATTTACGTTATTAATGTATGTCCGTTCAAATCTGACTGATAAACATTAGAGTTAAAGGTGCATGGTCGTGTGACCAACTGCACCCAAGGTCTTCTTAATTTGTACGAACAGTTACTTGAGCTCAACTGAACTAAAATTAATTAATTCTTGTAATAAATTCAGTGAATCCTAAGGTTTAATAAACAAAGTATTAAGACATGGAAACTAACGGTGCGATCGATGACTGCTTTGAACACAAGCCTAACGTCAATAAGTGCTGTAAAGCTATTCACTTGCCGTTACTTACGGGTAATATATCCACAATTGAGTCATTCATTTGTGCTAATGACCACTTGCACTGACCACTGGCCAGACATGTACCAGATAACTATGGCCTACGCCTACTGGAAGAGCGAAAAGCGCAACCAAAAGGCAGTGTTTGACCTCTTCTTCCGCAGGAATCCATTCGGTGGCGAATTTACAGTATTTGCGGGACTCGAGGAATGCGTCCAATTCCTGGACGGCTTTCGGTTCACTCGAGAAGGTTTGGCCAGACATACGATTCAATAGATTATAAGCAATAATGTCTTCATATCATGCAATCAGACATTGAATTCTTGCGTAAAATTCTGCCGGATTATGTGGAAAAGGAATTCTTCACTTATCTGTCTCAGGTCTCGGCCAAAGACGTGACGCTTTACGCCATTCCTGAGGGTTCGGTCGTCTTTCCAAAAGTACCGCTCATCAGAATCGAAGGACCCCTTCCTATCGCACAACTACTTGAGACAACTCTATTGACTTTAGTGAACTTCGCCAGGTCTGTCATCCCTTACCCTTCATGTCCAGCTCAGGGATCAGTCTTTCAGATCACTGTAATTAACAATATTTTCGCCAACAGTTTGATCACAACTAATGCCACGCGATATCGGTTGGCATTAGACGGACGGGACATAAAACTCCTTGAGTTTGGTCTTCGAAGAGCTCAAGGAATCGATGGTATTATTGATTCAAATCTGACATAAAATCAAAACAAATCAATATTTTCTATAATTTCGTATTTCAGGCGGTCTTTCAGGTATGCAATCAAATCATATGAACCGTTCATTCGCTCCAATTTTGATCGAATTTCAGCCAAATTTGACTAAATTTAGCTCAACATCAGTTACATATAAATCGGTTTATTCCATCAAATTCGACCCAAGGGTAGATATTTTTGTTAGAACCAGTATTTCTGTTCCATCTTGGCCCCGTTTTACCCTGTACAAATAACCCCATGGATTAGGGCAAACATAACCAGGGCATTCATTACCAGGGCAAACATAACCAGGGTAACCATTACCAGGACAACCATTACCCGGGCATTCATTAGGACGTTATTTTGTTTACCAATAGAGGAAAAATGAGAACGAATTTCATCGTTATTTAAATTGATTCCGATTAACTGACTGATTAATTCGGGTCAATTTCAGTTAAATCACTTATAAAAATGATCCTGTCCTGGCCATGTGTTTGTCCTGGCAATGACCTAGAACCGACCCATTGGTTCGGAGTAACTAAGTTTTTGTTTGGACAATAGCCTCAAAGTATGCTTATATCGGAGGCTTTGACGGCACAAGTAATGTATTGGCCGGCAAAATGTATGGCATTCCTCTGAAGGGAACTCACGCACACTCTTTCGTTATGTCTTATCATTCATTATCTGATCTCAAGAATAGAGTAATTATTATTGAAATTGATTTAAAATTTTTATTCAATTCTTGTTTTTGTGAATTCATAACAAATATTGAAATATTTTTTCACAGTTTTTAAAGAATAAGGAATCGGAAGAAAAAGTTGATTTCGTAGAGCTTTGCGTTAAATACCAGAAAGAGTTGTCGGCTTTACTCAAAGTCATTCAAAGCGAATGCAGTGAAAGTGAATTCGTAAGCATTTCTGATCTTCCTATTAATCCTTTTCCAATCAACCAATAATTTGTCTTAAATTCTGATCCAAACTAAGGCCGCATTCATTGCGTATGCGATTTCATTTCCGGACGCGTTTCTGGCACTGGTAGACACGTATGATGTGATTCGGTCAGTCATATCATATAAGTCTTAATCGTTTTCATTATTTATGACAATTCCTTCCATTGGGTGCTTCAGAAGTGGTTTACTCAATTTCAGTGCAGTGGCTCTGGCGCTCAACCAATTGGGATACAGAGCTCTCGGCATACGTATAGACAGCGGAGATCTGGCCTATCAGTCATTGGTTGCATTCAATACTTTCTGTGAGATTGGAGTCAAATATGAACTCAAATGGTTTTCAGAGCTGACTATTGTGGCCAGTAATGACATCAATGAGGACACAATCATCTCTTTGAAGGAACAGAACCATATGATCAACTCATTTGGAATCGGAACCCATTTAGTCACTTGTGAAAGACAACCGGCTCTGGGATGTGTGTATAAGGTTAGGACAGTCTGTTCCTGGGTTTGGGTTTAATTCAATTCTGGTCTAAAAGTGTGCTTCACTTGCGTCCAAAGCTGGTCGAAGTGGACGGCCATCCGTGCATTAAAATAAGTTTAGACGTCGAGAAAGTGACGGTTCCGCGCAGGAAGAATGTGTTCCGGCTCTATGGCAGGGATGGGAAGGCTTTGCTCGATCTCTTGCAATCAGTAGAAGAACCTGAGCCCAAACCACTGACCAAAGTCCTGTGCAGACATCCATTCCAAGAGTCGAAGAGATGTTACGCCACGCCATCAAAAGTGGACCAACTTTTGCAGATTTGGTGGAAAAATGGAAAAGTGAGTCAACTATTGGTTTATTAATTGATTTCTATTTTTATGAAATCTCATGATTCAGACCAGTAATCAGAACTTCGTATTGACCTCTGTATTGACCCTACGTATAGAGCATTTGCAGAATAAAACAGATTTTCATCAAAAACATAGACAACACAAATACAAAAAAGAAATGAAAATAAGTTAAAAAGTTTAGACCCTGATTGTTGTCATACTCTGGGAAAGGCCAGTACTATATCAATACAATTACTATTCAATATCGAAGTTTCAAAAGGCTTTTTATGAAATAGAATAACGTATTGTAAATCTGATCTATTAATATCTGCAAAAACTAATCTATGTTATACTGTACTCGCAACAACCTACCTTAGTTCAGTAAAATTTCAGATTTCGTTAATTGTTGCCTGTTGCAATACGTTTTGAGTAGATTACGCTCATGAGTCATGACTCAAGTGGGCAATACTGTATTGGTATTTACATTACTTATTACTTATTAATCCGGGCCAATTAGTCGTAACAGGGCATTTGCAAGAATCTGCTCTTCCAATTGTTCCCAAAACGCCCTGTGCCCACAACAGCATAATTTCGAAAAAAGTCCATTGAATGGCCTGACCTCAGCTGTCATTATGAGACAACCATTTGTTGCGGTGTTTCCGTTGGCCACCACATCATTGTGTGAACAAAACTAACCGATTCTTAAATTGACAATTGGTTCGCAATATTTTTTAAAATGAACATTGAATCTGACCCCAGGTCACTGTATCACACTTCGGTGCCACAAAAAAGCTTCTTGACCTATGCAAGTGTGCAGGCTCAAATCCATATTTTAAAATCAATTTACTGATAATTAATGTTTTCTTGAATATGCTTTCAATGAGTCTAAAGTAAACTTATAAATACCGGTAATCTGTTCTTTAATAATCAAATCATCTTGGTTGATTCATGGTTAAAGATTGATAGATGAAATGCAAATTCTTAGCGCAGCATACTTTCTTAGTTATATCTTTATCAGGTTAAGTTTTGAATATTCTCGGCTTCTGAGCTTAGTATGTTCAACCTTGTTCAAATTATTTTCTGTCTGATCATTAGATTCATCAGAAACTTCCAGAACTCGAAGAAATTCGCAATAATGTGAAGAATTCAATTAATTCATTGCGTCCGGACATCAAACGACATCTGAATCCAACCCCATATAAAGTCTCGGTTAGCGATGACTTATACCAATTTATGCATAAGTTATGGCTTGAAAATGCACCGGTAGGTGAACTCAATTAGATTATAACGAATCGAATTCAGTTCATTCGGTTCACAAACAATAATCAGTTAATGAAGTGATTTGTTGTCATTCGCAGAAAAAGTTTATATAATATAATAATTACTATATTTTCTCAATTATATACAAATTGTATTTAAAGCATATTTTAGTCTATTTTTATGAAAGCATTTAGAGATTAATTCATATTTGCCTTTCGTTTAATTCTTATATTTTTAATAATATTCTTATATATTTTGGTCATATTTTGCAATTTAAATATAATTTCAGTTAAAGTTAAACAAAACAAATATTTATATATCCGTCCGCTGTATACGGCATATACACAATGATTATATAGAGTGCAATAATAGTAAAAATATATATATTTTATTAATTTTTTTATAGTTTATTCGAGAATAAGAAAAGTTTTTATTGATTCCAAGTTTAGAGATCTTTTATTCAAATATTATATTTTTAATTAGTAGTCAAATATAATAGAATTTTAAAAGTTTTAGAAAATAATTATTAGAATATAATATACAGTATAGGAATTAACTATCTTCCGTAGCTAGATCTTGAATAACTTTTGAATGGGTGATTCGATTTTAAATCTGTTTTCAGTAAATTGTAGCTAGATAGATGCGTTTTTTAATAATATCATCAATGCATGAAAAATGACAAGGGAAGGTACCTTAAA
>JAQIWA010001481.1:0-18139 GCA_034693305.1 Eueremaeus valkanovi | reverse complement strand
AAAAATGAAAATCTTATTAAACTTGAATTTAATGAATATTTTATAAAATGTAATGAAAAATATTTTTTTACAATTTTTTTTGAATACAGATTATTCTATTAATTAATAGAAAATCTATTTATATTTGATTTAAGTTTGAAAATTATTTTCATTCGACTAATGCTTTTCCAAATTAAATGATTGAAAATTCATGTTTTATATGAAATCTTTGATTTAATTTAAGAATATTTTTATAACCAAAAAGTGAATATTGATTTTGGTTTTTCTAAATTCATCTTGATTAAATGTCAAACAACACTAAAAATTAAAACTGAACAAGATAGCATATCTAATAAATGAAACAGGTATTTCAATATAAACTGAATAATTTTTGAAATCTTATCAATGGTGCATAAAAGATGCTTGAGCACTAAGTCTATAAATAGCAACTACCTTAGTATCTATTAGAGAATGTGCGCATCTCTGGCACAGAATTTAGCCAATTCTGTACATTCTTATGCTATAGACGTCAGCACTGACTTACAGAATATTCTTGATTGTACCGGCATTTCAACAACAATTCTATACAAATGTGTCGAACATATCAACAATAAATAGCAACACAAATAAGAGAACAGAAAGAATATATCGAAAGAGGGAGAGAAGAAAAATAAAAAGTAATACAAAAGACTATTATATTAACTGCAAATAGAATTATATGGAGTAATCAGAATATATTGAGGCAAATATTATATTAAGAATAGAATATACAGAATATCTAATTATATTCTTTTTCTTTATCTATTGATTTTACACACACTCTGTATGTGTGTATACGAGTTGTATTGCAATAAACCTTTTTCTTTCTCTCTATATATTAGATAATATTAGATTCGATATCAGATCCAGAATATTATCAATCATACGAATAAATATCTATATTCTCCACACAATTCTATAAATATAAGAATATTCTGCAATTCCATTATAGTCTTGAAAGTTAGCGAATAAAAAGTTTTTAAAAATATATGTTTTATATATAAATATTAAGATTGAAAATTAAATTTTAATCATATAATGCGACTAAAAATAAATTTTATATATTATAGAAAAATATAGAGAAGAATAAAATTTAGAGTTTATATCGAGAGATGGAAAGAGAGAAGAAAAGTAAAAATTCAATTACTATATGCCTATTGTATACACACATAAAAAATGGATCAGTTTTTTAATATTTGATATTAAAGAAGAAGAATATAAAGAGAATATAAAAAATCTATATTTATTTTGATTGGCTGTCTGTGCGCTCTATACGTATAGAAACGCACAGCATATACAGCAGGGAGAGAGAGAGAGAGAGAGAGAGAGAGAGAGAATCGCGACTAACATACAGACGATATTGTGAGAGAATCGGGTGAACAGAATCGGGTGCACAGAATCGGTGCCAAAATAGTGATGCTGTGAAGCATTTCACAATCGCTTGTGTTCTCTGCAAAACGAGAGCATTGCCTACTGTGTAGACTTGTGCTGCTGTGCTCTGCTATATGAGCTCTATCTGGCTCATGGATGTCATCATCGATTTTTAGCACTATACCAGCTCTAGGAGAGCACAGTTAGGGATTCTCTCTCATTCTCTCTCCCGGTTACTCAAATCTAAACTCTCTTAACTCTCTCGCACTGTATCTCTCTCTCTCCAATGCTATGTGTTATGGATATATGTGCCGATTGAACAGTTAGAATGTGAAAGAGAGCTATACTTTTTGGCGAAGAATTCCTATTTTTTATTCTCTCTCTGTTTTCACTGTTTGTTGTGTATGTGTGGGTCACTCGACGTTATATAAATTGCTGGCTGTTTCCAGTGTTTCCACTCTATATTATTTATTCTTGAGCCTAATTCTTGATTCTTGTGCTTCCTATTAGTAGCGTTGTTGCAACTACTGGGGCTAACACTCACTCATACACTCACTATGTGTGTGCAATCGTTTTGGGTGTAGTGGTTATGGAAATCATTCTCAATAATAATTCTGAACATATTTTAAAGCAATTAATTCATAGAAATATGGATTCAATTCATATTAATAATAAACAAATGGATTATAAATATATTTATTGTTATAATTGTTATATTTTTAATCAATATTTCGTAATTAGTTCTTAGTTTTAATAATAATATTATAATAATAATGAATACGTTTTTTGAAATATGTTTTACGTTTAATGTATTCATATATTAATATTTGTTAATTAATTCTAATCATTAGAATAACTATTGACTTAATTATATAATCCTATAATGAATTTGATTATGGTTTGGATGAGAAGCACAAATTTCAACAACATCAACAAAGTAGTAGCCTTGCTCATATTATTAATCGCTATACTTGGCGATCATTTATATTTTAGTGTTGGTGCACCGAAGCCGCCTGATAAGTAAGTCGGATCATTTTTATCAAATTATATATATTTTTACAATTATTTTCATTAAAAAATTTTAGTTCAATGTATTGTTACTTATATTTTGTATTTTATTAAACATTGTATAAGAATTATAATTAAGGTTTATATACAGAATTCTGGTATTGATTTTACAATTGTGCTCGATATGCATGCTCGATCTTAGCAGGGATGCCGATTGGAGAGCCTAGATTAAAAATAATATTGTTATCTGAATTCTATGCTGTCTTAAATTCAGGTTAATTTCAACATAGAATTCAAGTTATTATTTTACAAAGAAAATTCAGATCTTAAAGATATGCTTGATCAAATTGATCAAAAATCGGCATCCTTGCATGTTGCAATTAAAATCAATGAAAGACACCTTATATTTAATTTTCTTTATTTGCATTTATGTCTGAAATCAAATAAAATAATTTATTTTTTTATTCCACACCAGAGTTGCAAATCTTTTTGTGATCATATCGTTTGTAATACTGTTTAAACTAATTATAGAGATCTCTGTATTTTTCTTCTTAAATAAATGTGTGTTTGGTTTGACTATAAATTAAATTATATAATGAGAAGAAATGCAATATTTGTAAACAATTTAATCTAATTTATGTCTAACTTAAATCAAGATCACCATGGACAGTTTAAATCTCATAAAGAGCTAGCTATTCAGTCAAAGTTGATACAATTACATTAATTATTATATACACTGGTCAATTTATTATATGACAGAGATAGGCAATGGGGGAGTAGAAAGGCAATAGAGATGGTTAACATTAAACCACCCTGCAATTTAACACAGTCTAATTCAAAATATTTGATCTAGTTTACAGAATATTAATAGTTTTTCTTATGAAATCATTTGATTAATTTTGCCTTGGTGTAAACCTTCAGGATATTTACATAAAAACTTTGCTTATTTATTTTATAAACCTTGCATTTATAAGTGACATGGATTATAACCACATTATTAAATTTTGACCAGTTAGTCTGATACAAATAGTGAAATACAAGCACCCTTGAAGGATACTTTACAGCATGTTCCTTTTAGATACGCATTTAGAAAACCAAATATTTCAATAACCGTCAGACGAACTGATCTTCAATGCAAAATATTTCAACATTTCATTGTCTATATTATAATTTCATTGTAACTGGATCCAATAACAAAAAGATAATATTAACAAATTCTAATATTTTTATTCTTATGTCAATATTCTTATAAGTCATACCATTATATGATTTATATGAAAGCACTTTAATATTCTATAACTATTTTAGCATTTTTTCCGATACTCTTCTACTGATTTGATTAGTCAGAGAACGCATAGAAATGATTGAAATGTTATTACACATAGAAATAAGTGATTACATATCCAGGCCAGATAAACATATCCAGGTTGCCTTTACTTATGTTCACACGATTGTGCCAGAATATATAGATTTACTTGACTTCATTAAGAATTTGATTTCAACTTTTGATTATGTTGAATTTAACCTTCAACTATTTGTTCAGGTACATTATATACATAAATTGCAATTGATTCAAAGTATGCAAAAATATGACACCGATTATAATTTTCTAAAAGCATTGCTCTTTTATTTGTAATTTTTATTAAGAAATTTGATATTACATAAGAATATTCAATAGAAGCTCAATTATGAAAATAATGCATTATTAATTTTTATCAGGATTATTTCAAATATCATTTCTATGAACATATAAACTATGTAGCTCTAAAAATTTGACTTGTAAAATATTAATACAGCTGCAACATTGGTTTAATATTATCTAGCATAAAATTAACAACTGTATAAGTTGAATATTCATTAAAGAAAAGTAGCTTGCTGATAATTATAAGCTAGCTTAAATATAGGAATTGATTAACTTATGCTAATTTTGCATGATACAATCTTTTTTCCCATATTAGAATAAATGATCATAGGCTACACTGCATATAATTCTTATATAAAAACAATAATTGAATGCAAATAAAGCATAAGAAAGCCTGGATTTGACACACGATATGAAACGAAGACAAATAGAAAAGTTAAATAAATTCAAAAAATATGCATAAATATTGTCCCAAAAATATATAATAATCTATGAAAAGCCAAACTATTATAAAGAGAAAGTCAATGTATTTTTTGCGATCAATTGGCGGATCGCGTGTCTGAATGAAATTCTATGTCAAACACAGACTAAGTGTTGCACTCATTGTCTGGTCTCTACTCTTACTTATTTCGCACATAACATGCAGTCAATGTCTTTTCATCCCTTCTATAGATAGTCACTACAAAACCTATCCATTGAAATGCTGGGTAACTATCTATGACCTCATAATTGAAATGGTTTTTCTCACTATTTTTTATAATACATAAAAGTTTTTTTGTTGTGCTTTTCTATGCTCTACTTGACTGTACATTATTTATGTGCCACTAAATTGCCTTCCATTGTCTAACATCAAAATGAGCCTAAGCTCCCTTTTGTTCGCAATCTTACCTGTATTTAATCTTACCATAGCCTATTATAATCACCTGGTCTACTTTTTTGTGTAAATATGGTTTAAATATTTTATAGCCATTCATACCTATCTGTTGTGAACTTGCGTTAGATTCTGAATATTCTTTAGTCAATTCTGTTTGATATGAGTTTAGAATAATTGAACACAAATTCTATACATTTTCCATTCATTCCGTATTCTGTATTGAGTTTTAAATTGAATTTTTACAGAATTTAATGAAATATTGATTATTTGCTAATTAAAAGCTTAATTAAAAATATTAATTGGATTTGCGGTCAAATTAAAAATCTTAACTCAATTAGTATTTTTGCAAATCTAAACAAGTTATACGAAAATCTTGAATACGAGTTCAGTTTTGATATATTCTCCGATTATTGAAGAATAAAAATTTAAGATATATATACTCAAGGGATAAAGTCCTTGTAGAGCATGGTGACCTCTGATCGTAAAATGCATAAAATCCGATGTAATTTTGGCAGAAGATATATGAGCTTAGCTCATTTTCTGGCCTTTTATAAGATTATATTTCCGCTGCTATACACTTGCGATCATTTGATTTATAGATTATTTATTTTTCATTTCAATGAATAATATATATTTTGAAATATTATTAAAAATATATCTTTTCTGTAAAACCTCAAACATTTCGATACAAAAAAATACGTGAAAATTATGATTAAATATTTATATGAAATAAATCTGAAAAGAAAACTAAGATTTATTTGATATAATTATAGCTTATTTGTTAAAATGAGTAAAAAGTTTTTTATAGATTTCTTCTTTTAGAAGATGAAAAATATATATATATTTCTTCTATTTATATAAATATTTGACTTTTATCCGAATTAGTTTTATTTTATTTATTTCAAAAGTACCCTATTTTCGCGTAAAAATGCCGCACCAAGGTACAAGCGCACTTTTTATATAAGCCGCATCTAATAAGGCTTTATATTTTTCTTATATAAATCGCGTCTTATATGCGCGTGAATACGATATAATATATTTCCAATTAAACTGAACAGAAAAGTGTGTTTTTCCCGTTTGATATCATTCTGTCGTAAAAATTATTACTGGTTTTATAGCAATAAATATTTGCACGAAATTCGAATAAAAAGAAAATTTAGCCCTATTTTAATGGATGAAAATTATTTATTCAGCATTTTATCTGTTTGACAAAGAAGATCAGATGTACTTTTAGTGGCTATAATGTTTATACGTGCCCGGGCATGTTTGCACTGTCCGACGTCTGTTTGTTTTGGCTTTTGTTTTTGTTGAACATGCACAAATTTTATTCGTTGAAAGTCAGCTCTAATACATACAGAGCGTCTCAGAATATGCGCCTGATTTGAATCTTAAAGTACATAAAAACTACAGGGGTTACAAAATTGATGTTGGTCTTATTTGATAGAGGGATAGTGCGGATTTGATAAAAAAAATATATGAAAAATATCCTTGAACAATTCAAGGTGCTAGATTGAAAATGCTAAAATATTGACTTTTTTATTTGAATCATTAACCACACAAAAATCACATGGGACACAAAGCTGATGATAGTCTTATTTGGAAGAGAGACCAAAGTGGTTTGATAAAAATATTATAGAAAAAATATCCTAGCAAAATTCATGGAGCTAGCTTCGAAAAAATGTGAAATATTGTTTCATCAATAATGAAATTTGTAAGAAAAACTTATTTTATTTGTAATCAATATTTCAGCATTTTCGGATATAGCGCCTTGAATTGTTCAAGGATATTTTTCATATATAATTTTTATCAAACCCGAACTATCCCTCTTTCAAATAATACTGGTATCAATATTGTACACCCTGTAGTTTTTCTGTGGCGCCCGATTCAAATCAGGCGCTAATTCTGAGACACCCTGTACTTTGCGTTAAATATTTACCAAAAATTTATTATCAATTATAAACCAATACTTACATTGAAATTAATTACTAAAAAAATAAATATTTATTTTATATAATTAGTAAATAAATTAATTTTACTTTAAACTTATTTCTACTAATAAAGGAATAATTGAGCATGATATTTTTGAAAATTTGCTAGATTATTTTAGAGTTGATAAATTTTATTAATTCTTTGCTCTTTATCCATTTGCAGAGATGCCGGAACAAATATAACAAAAATTTTAGATGAATTTTTCGAAAAAGGCAAATATGATAAACGAGTTCGGCCTAATTATGGGGGTAAGTCATCTTGCTAAGTATCTATATTCAATCAAAATAAATAATTGAAACACAAATAATTAAATCAATATTTTTTCATTCAATCCAGGTCCACCGGTCGAAGTAGGAGTGACCATGCACATTATAGGCATAAGTTCTGTATCTGAAGTTCAAATGGTATGCAATTAAATAAATAATAGAAATTAATTATTTGTACCAAAAAAAAATAAATTTTGAACAAGCTAATATGCAAATACAGTCATTACAGTTAAATATAATCATTGAACCTGATCATGTTTATGATACTAGAAATGAACTGTACTGTATTATAAACATCCTGTTTTGCAATTAAAATATTCATCAAATTCTAATACATTTTCACAAATATATTAACAAATAATAATTGAATACTATTTTCATTGCATTTATTCGATAGGACTTTACATCAGATTTTTATTTCCGCCAAATATGGAGAGACAATCGGCTGTCATTCGAGCCGCACGGAGGCATCAATGAACTTGTAGTGGGTGCTGAAGTGGCAAAGAAAATATGGGTGCCAGATACATTTTTTGCCAATGAGAAAGTGGCATCATTTCACATTGCTACAACTGATAATACGTTCTTAAGGATAGATTCAAATGGACAAGTTTATCGAAGTATCAGGTAAAGAAAACATTACCTTATCACCTTGAACATTTTAAGATTGAATAATAGAATACAAACAAAGCTTGTGATCAACAGCTATCTTGCAAAAAACAATTTTTAATATGCAACAACCTTGGTAAAATTGCAATCTATATATTAAACTATTTTAGTTCATATATTTATACTTGGTACATCTAGCATTTCATCTATAATTTTACCGGGAATATTCTCTTCCTCATTCCCAACTAATCCATTTAAAGCCATTTTACTTAAAAGAATAATTAATTTCTAAAACATATCCTATTCTAAGATAAGAATATTCTTCAACTAAATTAATAATAACAAACAATTACTAAATATTTGCTAAGAATATACAGAATATTCTTTATTAATCTAAACAATAATGTTTTTCCCGCAGATTTCTAAATGAAAATACAGTCGAATTGATTAATAAAAGAATAAAAATGATTAGAAAAGAGAAAAAAATTCTAAACTCTAAGTCTGTATTCAATAAATCCCAGTCTTTATCATAAATACTTGCATAAGGAATCTGAGCATTGAATACTTGTGCAGCTGTTGTATGTGTGAGAGGAGAGGCAAAGCGCGTACTCATACACATTCTGTTAGTGCACTGGTATGTGTCTGCACACACACACATGTGATGTTTTAAGGCTAAAGGCTGTAAAGAATATTCTGTACAGAATAATCGCAGTATATGTGCTCTCTCTCACACCGTTTGGCATTTGGAGTGAACACACAGTTCTGTATACGTATTGTTCGGGCATTTGTATAGTGCAGACACACTATGGCTAAAGCGAAACACTATTTGTTATTTAATGTTAACTATAGAGACAGACAGTCAGACAAATGGTTTATAATTTTTGTTTTTGGGCTCAAAATAAATATATTTCTAAACTTAAATATCATTTAAAAAATTATGTCTGTATTTGATAATCAATTTTTATGCATAATATTTGTTTGCATTTATTTCTTATAAACCTTTTTCCTATTTATAGAATATTCTATATATTCTGCGGAATAAATCAATAAAATATATTTAAATAATGTGAACCAGACATATGTGGATCAATTTATGATGGGTTAGAGTAATACTTAAATGAAATAAAAGAATAAACTTTTGAACCTTGATATTTGAGAGCACATACACTTACAGACTGTGACCGCACAAATCAAATATGCCATCAACTCGTTCGATACGAAAAAGTATCTGTGTTTCTGAGATCACTCACATTCGATCAGAAATTGAAGTTTTCCCGACTTATTATTATTACTTTTTGAGATTTCCATGTTCCTTGCGGATATTTTCCTGGCTTTCGGGAAAATTTACATTTTCTACCAAATGTTTGAAATTTTTATGAAAAAGAATTTAACAGAAAAATTTGGCAATAATGAAAAGTGACTGGATCATTTATTTTAGAGTAAGGATTTATAACTTATCTTCTTTATAATTTTGCAGACAATTGCACGATTTTATACTAACAATCAGCTATCAAAGCAGCAAGGTATATAGTTATATAAATTATTATATTTTCGCCAGGTCATTAACAATTTCAATGTAATATATTTTCTATTATAGAAGTAAAATCATAAGAAATAGCTTGCTACAATTGGCATATCGTAGGTTTACTTGTTGTCTATGGTACGCCCCCTTGCACATGTCTACATAAGATAATGCAATCAAATAAAATGTATTACTAATGGAAAAACAGATGAATCAAACAAAATATGTATAAATGTAATTGTACTTGCACACTTGCACTCTACAGCTCTTCAATTTTTATAATGTACAGTCAATCAGTTTAATCTTTGCTCGACTCAAATGTTTATTAAATGACCAAGCTGACTAAATTCTAAGACGAATCAATTTGCAAAATGAATAAAATAATATTATTTTGAATTTATTTGTCAGCAATCAGACAATTGAACTGAAAAAATCAATTCGAACATAAAATAAATGAACCGGCTAATCAATGAACTCAGACATGCATTAATGTGTTTGACTGTAATAGCAATTTCAGATGTAATCAATCAAATATAAGTAAAATCATTTATTGAACGAATTATTTCTGATCGTAATATCGCATAATTTGCTACAACTCTATCATTTCATCCGTCAAATCGAATTCAAACAAATCGAATGAATAGAAGTAAATATAATCTGGGATTATTTTGAGCCTATTATTATGTTCAAGACATTAGCTTAATCTTTATGACCCAGCATCGATTTTGATTATCAAAGCATTTTTTATAGTTACTAACAGTAAAGTGAATTCTTGCGTGCTCATATATTAGCATGCTCAATGTTCAGAGCTTTACAGTAGATTTGATATCTCAATCAGACAGAGCAGATAGATATTTATATGATCGTTATATGTCACTGGTGAAACTCCTGATTAAATTCTTTCGGCATTTTTAACTCCGCTTTTTTAATTAAAGGGGAGTATATAGTTCTGATCCGTATATAAATTCCCCCTTCAAATAAACAAGTTATAAATACCCGGTTGTGTGAATAAAATCATCCTAATATGTTTGTTGTAAAAATACCCTAGTTATTGACATTAAAGTGTTTTTAATAATCCAGGCATGTTAAAAAAATACTTGATCTGGATTGTATACGGTTTTCAACTAATCCCTCTTCAAACCTATCAAACAGAGCTATAAAAAAAAAGTAAAACTTTTGATGTATTAAAAGTTCGGTTCAATTATTAGCAGCAAAACAGAGGGAAAATGTCTGTCAAAGAGATGGATAAACACAATGATTAAAATAGTAGGGCTTTAGTGAGTGGGCTCTCATTAGGAGAAAAATATCGCAAAGATTCCAAAGTATCAAAACATTTGATCCAATTTTGTTCTATTTTTTCAGATAATCTGACAATTCTTAACAAATAAATGTCTTTTCTTTGGTTCGCAGTTTTTGAGTCAACTATTTATAATTTAAAGTTAAGTAGAATTAGTTTTAAATTGTACCTTGTATTATATATTTATTTGTAGCCTACGTTAATTCAAAGTTCAATTACTTTCAATACATATTTTGTTTAAAGATTTAAATGATTCGACAATTGTCTCAAAATTAATAAAATTCATAATAACGTCAGAAAAGGTTAAAATATATTTCTTAAATAAAAATAAGTATTTTTTACTTGACTTACATGAACAGAATCATGTGGGTGATATAAATTTGATAAAAGAGGTGGATGTTATTTAATAAAGAAGTTTATTAAAAATGTTATAAATAGATACTAATAAATGAATTCTTTAATTTCAAATTTCAATTTGAAAATAGTCTAAAAATATATCTGATATATGATAGATCATATTTACATGAGCTTGATCTGTCTCAATCAGGCTCAAATATGATCAATCCTTCAGAACTTAATCGATATTTAAATAAAAATAATTTATATTTTATTGGAAAAAGATTTTGAAAATTCAATTCAAAAATATATTTATATTTTAATATTTATTTATCAAAAGTAAATACAAAACATATTTTCCTTTATATTTCGTTTCATTTTTCTTCCAATATTTTATATTCAGTGAAAAACTTATTTTGAAATTCTTTTCATAAAATATTTTAAAATTTCGATTAAAAAGATTTCTATTTTGAATAATAGATGAAATATCAGATAAGCCCAAAAAATTTCATAGTATTTTACTTGAAAGCGCATTGTAAATAAGGTGCTTTCTCATATTCGAATCAATAATCTAGCTAATCGTTGGAATAACTTAATCATAATCGTGTAAATCTATTACAAAATGAACATGATCAATATTTTATGCCTAACTTTTATGGGATAAAGCACACAATTATTGTGTTTACTGTACAATACAAATATATAATTAAAAAATTTGGAAAAATTGAAAAATTCTATTAAAAGATAAGATAATTTGGTTCAATAATTATTCAAATTGAAAAACACTATAATTTTCTATTTTTGTTATCAAATAATAATATATTATATATTACTTTCCAATTACTAAATAAAGAAATACTAAATAAGCCTATAATTAGGCACAAAAGTAGCAGAGATTAAAAAGTCGTCAAATGCCTTGATAATGAAAAATGAATAAACAGTATAACAAGTTCTTTGACTTTGAAAATACAAAAATAAAGGCAATAATTAGTATTTATATTTATAAGTATATGTATGTCATTATGTGCTTTACGATACTACCAGTGCTATTGGGTGTAAGGCATACAATGTGAACAATATTTTATTATCTGTATCTAAGGATAGCCTCCGGTATTGTAGTTGTGTTGAAATTTAGAGAGAGTTTGGTTTTATGTGCGAAAAAAATGTAAATTTTTTTATAGAAAAACAATTAGACTGTAAAATGAATGATGAATTCCCGCATATATTAAGCGATATTTTGCTGGAAATAAATACTTCTTTTCAAACAATAAGTATCGTTGATGTGATCAGTGCTACTATTTTTATATAACGAGATATTTATATATATTTTTTGTGAATAATAGCAATCAATCCATTGCTAATACTCAGCGATAAGTTTTTATTAATAGTTTATTTTTTGGCTTATTTTTATTATCATTTTTGTGTTAAATATTTGAATAAAAATTTTTTAAAATAAAATATTTTGTTTCAGTTTAAGTGCTTTTAAATTCATAACTATTTTTTAACATTTTATATACGAAAATGTTACATAAGTTTTGTGTCAAAACAGTTCTTTATTATCAAATGTTCAGCTAATAATTCAATTTATTAACCAAGATACTGTAATTTTGAACCTAGATTAAGTGATTTTATAGAAGTAGTTTTTGCTCAAAAAATTTTATGAAATGAAAATTTCAGTTAAAAATCTGATTTTTATTTCAATACTAATTATATTTGAAAACAAAACTATGTGTTTGTGTCAACTGCTTCGCACAATGTTTGCGGCACTCAATCCAAATCTGGATCATATTTTAGAAGATATAGGCGAGGCTGAGAGCCAGCACATGGATGAATATCACAGTCATAAGCACGACGATTATGATTATCACCCGAGAAGGCCCGGAAGAGCTGAGTCCAGACAGCATCCACTGTATGACGGGTTCAATAGTAACGCAAAGTTCGCTATAGTTCAGGAACTGAACAGAAAAATAGCCAAAGATTTCCAACAAAAATATCAAAACTATTATCCAAAGCCAATTGAGCTGGACTACAGTGCACAGCATACTCCATGTCCAACAGTCTTGGAAAATCCTTCGCAATACCCTCCAATGCCTAATGAAATGGACAGTCAGTCATCTGGTATGACACCAACAAAGAAGAGATTCAGAGACAGTTCCGCACATATTCTTAATAACAATTTTAATCGCAATTATAATAATGACAAGTATTTCGATCGTAAGCCAGCATTAGATCACTTACTAGACTATGAAGAAGACGCTGTACTTAAGCCCGAATACGAGTATAATGTTAACAGAAATAAAGCAAATCTTTTATACTCTGATAATAGCTATGCGAACAGTAATTATAAGCAAAAAAATGTTTTATATGAAGACAATTACGACAGATATACGGACGACATGTTTGACAATAATGATGACCATCACTCGATTAGATCCAGTGATAGTGACGTCTTCGATGATCATCATATGATGGACAGCAATGAAAGGAAATATAAATTATTTCCGAAAACAATCGGCGATATCAGAGATATGGATACGTTTCGGCCGCCGTATAGACCTCGAAGACCAGTGAAGAGAATGACCAATAGATTAGGGAATAATCGGCTTTTGGGTCGAATGCAAAGGAGACGGAAAAATAATAAGCGTTTGTTTGATGTGACGATAGATATCGATAGAAATGATACGAACAGTCAGACTAATAGTGGACTCAAATATAATGCAACCAATGATAAGAATAATAAGAATATTAATTCTTATGAAGCATATAAAAAGTTAGTTGGCAAGAATTACGACTCAGCCGGTTATCTAGATCTTTTGCCTCAGTCTAAAAACTAACCTACATAAAATCATTGCTAACTGATTGAGCGATTATTTTAAGGCAATAAACATTAAAATTAGCGCTAAATTTATTATTGAATAGAATTTAAAATATTTGACTTATCATTACTAAAGTTAAATATTTTAATATTTTTCATGATATTCCACATCATTTGATAGAATTTTTTGTTTACTTATATAGAATACAATATATCAGAGATAGGCAATGGGGAGGGTACAGGTAGGGGTATACCACCTGTGATTTTTCTGAGGCATACCCCCCTCTAATTTTCGATCTTTTTGAGGAAAAACGTGGAAATGGGGCACTTTTGGCCCTCAAAAGTCATTCATTGCACCCCTTTTGGCAAAATTTTTTGGCATACCCCCCCTGTCGTCAGACCCATTGCCTATCTCTGCAATATGTATTAAAATATAAATAATTTTGAATTATGTAAATAACTTACGTAAATGTAACTATTAAATTAACTAGCACTTTACCATGCACAATTAAACATTATGAGGAATTCATAGAATATTTTTTATCTAAATTCAAATATTAAATAGCTTTTTGTCTGCTTTTTCTATCGATAAAAACAGAATTTATTAAAGTTTTAATTATTCAAAATCCAAAAAAATAATAATAAATTGTTTAACGTTTTTATGTATAAGACTATTACGAAAATACAGTATAATATCATAATTAATATAAAATGCACACAATTTATGCTACAATGAAAATACATTATTTTATGAAATGATAAGACATAATAATTGTTAGTTTCATAAAAAGGTTAATTATGGGAACTATTTATAAATATGCAATTACTAAATATTCGAACAAATTGCTCTCGGATTAAATTTTCTTTTGATGCAATTTAGCACTACTTTTATGTATGAAAATTCAAGTGTTAATTATAAATATAGATTAACTGTATATTTCATCTAAAAATATAATTAATATACGATTATTGTATTAAATACACGAATAGATTAGAATAATATTTTAGCCATTTTTCTGACACTTTGCATAATAGAGTAATTTTTGTGTTACAATAAATTTATTATCAATATATCAAACGATTTGATACTTTTCTTTTCATAAATAATTAATGAATTGCTTTAGTTATTCAAATATGTTTAAGGTGTTAGCAGTGGTTCTCAACATTAAACATCATGGGCCTATCATTATACTGTGTTAAAACGTATGTGTAGCATGATGCTTTTAGAATTATGACATCCAATATAACATAATTCAAAAATAATCAAGTTTAAATTTTTATGAGATTCAGGCTCATACTTAAGACATGATGGTTCATATGAGGGTTGACACGACTATACAGTTGTGAACTCTTGTACTCAGACTAATACAAACCAAGCGAACAAATGGAAACCAGTATTGAGCCATAGTCAGACAGAGAAAATAATTTGTGCTTGATATAATATATTCCTCAATACTATAAACCAGGATTTTTCTATTAACTTTTAATTTAAATTTTGGCTATCGTTCAAACAAACAAAAGCTCCAAAAAATGGTTCATTATTTGTGATATGTTTGAGAAATACTGTTGTTTTTTATCAGTGTATCTCAACTATAAAATAGCAAATATTTATTCAACTTTACAGATATGAATGGTTAACTGAATTTTGATAGATTTAGTGTATATCAAAAGTATAGACAATATTAAATATATGCAAATAAACAATGCATACAAATATAGAAAATTTTAAAACAATTATTTGAATGCAAATAATTTGTTTTCATTCGGATTAATTTGAATTTCTGAATATTTTAGTTGAATATTGATATTTCATTTAAACAAGCAAACATTTTTCAAACGCATATTCCGACTTGACTTAATTTTTTTCATGAAAAAACTTACCTGAAGAATACGAATTATCTAGTTGTAAATTTGCGCTCCTGGTTAATATTTGGTTGTATGTTCTTGGAGAGTTAAAAATTTGAAAAAATAAAAATTAAAGTAAATTAAAATATAAAGCATCGCAAAACACAAACGTCAAGCATTACATAAAAAGTGGACTTAAGTTCAAGTGTGAACACATTGCGAACACCTTCTTAACTATGCGATCGACAATGAATGAAATCCAAGTTAAAAAGAAATATAACCAAAAATTAACCAATAAAGCACATTTTTCATATACCCAGTTAAGTTCTTTCCATGGAAAACTTTTCAATTAGAACAGAAAATGTTTGCTTGCTAAATAATTTAATTCCTGAATTCCAATTTTTAGCTCAACTTCGCTTTGAATTAGTAGCGAACGAAATAATTGCCCCTTGAGCATTGCTAGGATAACAAAATTAATCCAGAATAAATTAAGCTTATTTATAGGGCTTGAATTTTATTTTCAATTCATGCTGGGTATATAATTAAATGTCTGAATAAGGCTTGCTAGATTATTCTTTATATATATAGAATTTTGAATATAAATCCTTTAATGCAATGAATTTGAATCAGAATTTTAAAACATTTTCATTTGACTGCATTTGACTTCTGATAAATTTTATGCATTTTTCAGAAGAAATATTCCTAACATTAAATATTTTATCAATCATTAAATAATAAATATTTTGCATTTCTCATCTGAAATCATATTTAAGAGCATTTATTGATTTTTTCTATTAATAAATTAAATTTCCTGATCCACTAAATGTATGGCTGAAAATATTTTAAATATAATTGAGCCTTAAGGACATTCCACTTAAATATTTAGCAAAATTTTCATATTTTACTCATAAGTCAAACAATACTTTCTATTGTTTTTTTAAACTCTAAAATTATTCATGCAGGATAATTGGTAGGTTAGTTGCGCAAGCAATTTTGTAGTTATGTGTGCTTAAATTAGAATGGATATAATTCTTTGCTAGTTTGTTTTGAATTTCTATTATAATTTTATAATTGATTTTATTTATTATAATTTAATATTTACTTTATAAATGATTCGGTTTATACCAATCTATTTATTAAACTAATCTATATATTATACATACAGTATAGCCGTATAGCAGACAAATGTATAGCAATTATAGACAGAACTTATTTCCCAAATGATATGAATATATTTATTCTCTTATGAATATTCTATTGTATTCTTTGTATTACTCTTTCGATATTGTGCTGCGAATACACATTATTATTGTTATTATAAGTTTTTATTCTTTTTCAATAAAAAAAATAGTCTTTATTATTAAAATCTATTTTAAGCTGACATTTGTAGAAGACTTTGGACTAAAGTTTGTGTAGGGTTGTTTTTGTTTGCCAGGAGCATTTCCATTTCAAATTGGCATTTTAATAGAGCTCAAAAAAATATACTCAATATTATTAAACTTTGACTAAAATAATATTTAATTATTTTGCTAAATAGACTCTATAATGAATTTTATTTTAGAATGATCTACACAGAATTTATTAAAAAAAATTAATTTTTTAAACATTTTTGTATTATTTAAGACACAAATTCACAGTAGATATCAGTGAAATATATTTGAATTAAGACTTATATATTTTGGGTGAGCGGGGATAACTGTACTAGTTTCTAATAATGGTTTAGACTGAAAATATGCATTATTTCTATTTATGATTATTTATTTCCCAAAGGCATTAAACAAAGTATTCAGATTTAAATGACATATGTATTGGAAAATAGTCACAAAAGAAATAATGAATTCTGAATATAGTTTTTCCATTGAATGTCAATTTAATCTAAAAATTCTTTTTTCTATGATTTTTCTCTTTTATGATAAAATGAAATATTTTTTTTTGATTATGTTTTATACTATATATAGATTCGAAAAATACTTAGAAATAAATTGAAATTATTTTAAATAATTTATAGTTATTTTGCAAAAACTTAAAATTGTATAATATTATCAATTTTATAATTGGGATTTGCGCTAGGCCAGTACTTTTTATAACTAGATTTTCAGTCAAATCTTTTGTATTTATTAACTCTCGGCTAATATATTATCTCAAAGAATATTCTGTTTAATATTTTTTTGAATTGAAAATCTCTGGTCTGGATTGTGTAGAATAATGATTATGATTCCAGACCTGGCTTTACACTAAACCCTCTCATTCTAATAGAATTTTTATTCATATTATTTATAACGTATAATCATATGAATGGTTATTATAATGAATATAAATAGTGTTTATATGAATACATGAACTCTATCTCTGTCTTAATGTCTCACTATTTTATACATTGAATCTCATGTAATGAATGCAAAGATTATATCAAACATTGTATTCCATATGTCATGAGTAAGGCGAATATTCTTGAATCAAAAAAATCATTTTGACTTGCGTCACCATTAAAATGGTATATATATAACAGGAATTACGTCTCGGAAAAAATCAACCCATTATCAGTGCAAA